>JAKSZP010004152.1:0-141673 GCA_022478985.1 Massospora cicadina
CCCCAGACCCTACTTTTGGACAATGGGTTGAACACCTCCCAGGTAGTACAAGAATAAACTTTGCTATTTGGTACTACCCAGAGTTTTGCTGCCCCCTACCACCCGTCTACTATTGGGGTGGTAGAACATGCTAACAGAACTCTTGTTTCCATCCTACGGAAGTTGGCCGCCTTAGATCCTGCCCATTGGAACCATTATCTACCCAGCGCCTTGCTTGCCTACTGGGTAAGCTATCACCATGTCATCAAGATGTCTCCATTTAAAGCCCTATATGGGCGGGCACCTCAGATACCCAGTAGCGTCCAGCCCCTGCTCAAAGCCTCCACCCCTGAGAACTCCAATTTAACTATGAGGGCTCTAGTCAATGAAATTGTCTGGCTCCAAGTCCAAGCCACTCAAGGCATTATCACCACCACTTGAAGAGAGACATCCCAATCAAATCTCGGACAACCCTCCTTACCAGATTTTCAATTAGGTGACCTCATTCTTTTTTATCATCATTGACCTGGAGGCCAACAGAATAAGCTCGATGTACTTTGGTATGGACCCTACAAAGTCATGCATAAGGTGAAGTCCAAGTACTCCATTGCCAATATAAATCAAGGAACTGTGGTAAATTGGGTGCATGGTTGGTTCCTACAGCTGTATATCCCCCTATGACAGGATCTTGAGGGGGGCATTGTCAGGATTTGAGATAGAAATCAAATCAAATTCCCTTCTTTCAAATTAGGCTGTGCCTAATCAGTTGTTGAACCTACCTGAGCTAAATCTATTTCAGGATCCTCCTCCCCTATTCCTGAGTCACGTGGGGCAGCATTTCCACCCATTCAGTCAGGTAAGTGACACTACCCATTAAGGATGCCCACAAGGAGGCCATTCCAGAAGATCAGTAAAGATCCTGAACAGATGAGGCCCTGACAATCCCAAAGGCACCAAGTCCCAACATACCCTATAAATATTGAGGCCTTTTATTTTGATAAAATATTTGGTATTCTAACCCATTTTCCCATTTCCTCCTTGGCACTCTTTCCGAATCTTCCAGCTTTGAGCCACCGTGAATCCCAGCGCCAGTCCAAAGAACTGTAGCGCTAAAAGTCTGTTTAGCAAGGGTTTGAAATAATCTTAGCTCTATTTTAGGTTCTTTGGGCTATGAAAGATATTGTCTGTAACTACCCTATCCTAAAAGTTAATATAAGATTCAAACCCAAATTAACAGGAAATTTACTATTAAAAACAGTGAAAACATAGCAAAGTGGGCTATTCCACACCTTGGTGGCAAATAAGAAGTATCAACAGGTCATGAAGATCGCCAAGTTGACAAGAAGGTGACAACTTGGCTAGAAATAATAAGGAGTTCATTACAAGTTGGTAGTTGCAGTCTAGGCCTTGTAGATTGTAACAATCAAACTCAATCCAGTGTGTCACAAATGCATTAGGCAATACCAACCATTTAAGAGACCATATGATTGACAGGCTGGCTAATATCAGTCCCAGTGTATGTGCTATGTCTGGAATTCATGATATAATCCTGAATCACTGTTCCCATAACGCTTTTTAACTAACAACATAACTTATCTTCAAAAAAAGTGCTAAGTGGGAGACCAATGATTGGTTAAACTCTCTATCAAACCTTATGGTTCAAAATTTTTGTCAAATTAGTTTAACAAAAAAATCTCATTTTATTTATAATTTTTTTTCTAAAATTAAAATGACATTTATCTGAGGGATTAAATACAAAATTAGAGCTTTTTAGGCTCTAATTCCTTTCTAATATATCATTCCTTGAGAGTTATTTAAGCTTACAAAAAAGTAAGGGGAGGAGGGGAGGATACCCCAGTGGTAGAATAGGGACCTCTACCGCTGCCTCCCCGAGTTTGATCCCAGTAGTGAACTTTGGGTAGGGGACAATTATGACTGTGTCGGCATTGCGCACCAATGCCCCAGACTGAGATAGCGAATAGCAAAGGCGGTCCATGGAGTTCCTGGCCTATCATACGCCGCATGTGGAGGTTTTCCAGGTTTTATCCTCCTTTCCCATTTTCTTCACTTCCCCTCATCGGTGCAGTATCATCCCCAGGTCATCCCACCTCAAATAAAATTTAAAATTTAAATTTAAAATAAGTAAGGGGAGGATACCCAAGTGGTAGAGTAGGGACCTCTACCGCTGCCTCCTCAAGTTCAATTCCAGTACTTGAACTTTGGGTAGGGGACAATTATGACTGTGTTGGCATTGCGCACCAATGCCCTGAACTGAGATAGCAAATAGTAAAGGCGGTCCATGGAGTTCCTGGCCTATCATATGCTGCACATGGAGGTTTTCCATATTTTATCCTCCTTTCCCATTCATTCAATTTCCCTTAATTGGGGCGGTATCATCCCCAGGTTGGCCCACCTCTTATAAAATAAAAAAGCTTACAAAAAAGTAGGCTTCTGAGGAACACCCAAGTTGTCATTTTATGTGACCATACTCCTACTCAAAACAATCTAAAAAGATTAATCACAAAAAAATTCTGAAAGAGATAATCTAATTAGCAGACCAATTTTTCCAAACTCAAATTTCTGCATCTCAACCTGTTTCCCTGTGGGTATGGCTAAACCATCCTCCAGGCCTGATTTTTGATCAACTATCATTCACCATCTTGACCTCCAAGCCAGGTACCTTATTTTGTGATAAAACCTATATGAATCAGGTCAATGTGATGATCAGGCTGTGCCTGATCTGTTACATCACCCTTGCATGCAAAAACTCCCAATCCTTCTCAGGACAAAGATCACAGTTCTCCTGCATCTGTCAGTTAGCCTCCTCTGTCAGATAACCCTTCCACTACATAAAAAACCCTTGATGACCCCAGATATACTGAGTATTGAGGAATACTCTACCTCATGCTTCAAATTCTCATATCCCCAAGGACTCAAAGGACCTGGTTGTCCAACATCTACCCTTTAAAAACTGCAACTGCAATGCATGTAGCAATAGATGAGACTTAGACCCCCCTGGCAAATCCATCTCAAACATGACTTTATTGAAAGCATGGAGAATTTCTTACAGCCCCAAAGCCACTGGTCCCATCTTCTGACTTCTCACCAGCACAGTGTTTTTCTTTGACGTTACCAGTGCTCATCCCCAGGTTTAAACTGTGAGTCCTGTGCCCTATGACAATCTGCTTTCTGCTTTTGTTGCCCAATATCCTGCTTCAAGTTCTCACACAATGTGCCCAAAACGCTCCTCAGGGTCATACTATCTCATCCACCCCCAGTCAAACCCCATTACCTAGTCCCCACCCAAAAGAGGATTCTGTCCATAATTGGCAGAGAATGGTTGACAGATATCATAATATTGGACATGTAAAGAAGAATATTGAACATTTGACTCTCTCATCCAATCAATGTCTAGTGTAAGTCCTAAAGAACTTCACTTGGCCCTTGATCAGGCCATCTTCCCATTCCCAAATAAAAAGACATTGAAGAGGATGGCAGTACCCCTCATTACTCAGGGCGATCTCTCTCACATAGTAGATGAGCAATGGGTAACAGCTCTCCCACTTCAGATCCCACCCCCAGTACCCACACTCACCTTGGCAGAACTGTTGTGGGGAATTAGTGAAATCTGTGTCAAGATTGTCAAGTTGAAATTGGTCAGATCTAATTCGAGTGGCAATCTGGACAATGGCCAAATCTCAAATGGCTGGAAAGGTATGAAGACTGAGGTATCACTGGAACGCCCAACAGCTCCAATTCATTCAATAAGCCAATAGAACTAACATTGGGCGCCATTGACAAGGGTTTGAAGCCCTCTGTTGGCAATTTGGGCATTGCAGCTGATGTGCTGCCATTGACCATATGGACAGTTCAGCGACCAAGCGCGGGCAGGTTGGGCGTCCTAAACCTGTTCCCAACCAAATGGACCCACCCCTATGTGGGGTGGCCTTGGGGGATTCCTGTCGCTTGTCAGGCCAAACGCCACCATGCCAACTGTCAGAAATGTAGCTGAGCCCCGGTTTGGATGTTTGAGGTCAAACTGACAGAGACTCGGCCCACTGCCAAATTTTGTGATGTCAGTTCTCAAGGAACAAACCCGCCCATTCCCAAACAATTTGCCAGTTAGGTCAAAGTTGTGGGACCAAATCCCATCTTGTCACTACCCCAGTTGACCACTATTTAATCAGTTGCATAGCACTGAGAAAATTGTTGGTCGATTTTCTTACTTTTCCTTCAAATAAAAATTTACCAATAAAAACTAAATAAATTTTATTTTCTTCTGACTGCATCCCTGATGGCATTTCTCTGGTGGCCCATCAGTCCATACACCGGATGGGCTCTACCAGTACTCTTGGTCACTATGGCCCCCTCCATCATCAATTGGGTTCAGCGAGTCCAATATTTTTGGCTTTACAACCCCATGATCACTAACTTCTGGCAGCAATACATGGGAATCTTGTGGCCATATGTCCACCAATTGCAAGAGAGAATCTGTCTCCTTGCCACCCCAGTTGAGATGGCACCATATGCTGAGGATCTTATCAAGACTATCTCAGTGATTCCACCCCCTGCAGCAAGACCCCCTGGGTCAGGAGTGGGTTCAGTGTGGTTCATCATTGGGATCATTCTCACCATGTTGCTGCACCAACACTTTGTCATTTCCCACTGCCTGGCTCCATACCAAGTCATCCAGTCAGCAATGCCTCTGGCATTCTGGCTTGCTTTTTGGGTGCTTATGCATCCTGACTGGCAGGCCGGTCTAAACTTCTTCTGCCGTTTCCATGACATAATTGACCAACCATTATTTCCAGCCACTTCTGCCCTGGTTTTTGAACTGGGCGCCGCAGTGGTTACTCTCTACCAAATGAATGTGCAATCAGTTGTTTGCTGTTTGTTGTTTGTTTGGTCACTTTCTGACTTTGGGAGAAGTATCCGCTCTACCTTGGGAAACCTTCTTCAAGCCACCCAAGCTGTGCAGATTGCATCTCCTCCTACTTCCTCTGGCCCAGAGGGAAGATTGAGTGTCCCCTCCCAGGAGATCGCCAATCAGGTTCTCAACATGCTTGCTGAAGTGCAAATGCATACAGCAATTGCACTCAATAATGCTTCTGCATTATCGCATGCCCAACAAGGGCTCACGTTGTTAGACGCTGTGGATGGGGATGCCCGCCGTTGGGTGAGAGGTCTTTTGCATTCTTCCTCACAAGCAGGAGACTCCACCCCACTGATGGCTGTCATGTTGGCCGCCCTGAAACCCCCTGTGTCCCAATCAGACCACTTATTCAGACTGATCTATGCCATGGCTGAAGCCCCTAGTTTGGTTTCTTTGATTTCTACCTTTTGTGAACTGGCCCCCGCGTCAGGTCTATCTATCAATATGCTTCAGGCAGTCTTTAGATTGGGCTTGGATTTGGGTTCCGCTCATCATGTGGCCTGGTCTACCATCCAAGGATCAGTAGATCAAATATGTGCCACCGCAACTACTATCAATGCTTTACCCCGCCATGTTTCCCATTATCAGAAGGGGAATTTTATGATAGGATTACCCAACAAAGATGCAGATGATGCAGCCTGTCTCCAAATTAGTGGTAGACTTGGGTACCAACCCTGCCATAACTCCTGAGTCTGAGTTGGCAGTTACAGAGTCAACTATTAATGATTCTGTTCAAGCCCAGATGGAGGAAATCGTTTCCCCCGCCCTTGTACTTCCAATTTTCGCTCCAGCAAAGGACCCCAACCCTACCCCCAATATACCCATTATTTCTTCAGTCACCAATGAGTTGGTCAAATCTTCCAATAAACAGAATTTTGCTTATTTCCTTGTACCTATGAAGATCAGTATCAGTATGCATCATGTCTCCTTTGAAGCTCTGGTGGATACCGGAGCAGCGGGGAACTTCATGAGTGTTGAGTTGGCACAACAACTAAAACTGGAAATGGATGTGGGTTCCTCAGTAATGGTGGCCTCATCTGCTTACCAGTCTTCATATGTCATTTGCTGACTGGTACCCTTTTCAATCCACCAGTTTAACTTCTGAAATCATTTTTTGGCTATGCTGAACTTGGTGTTTTAGTGATCTTATGTGTGGGGTGGTGGCGCCAACAACATGTAAAGATTCACTTAGAGTCTAATATGTTGTCATTCACCAATGATGATTTGGAGGGAGAATTCCCTTTGATCAACACCCTCAAGAAGATACAAGGAACCAGCTCTATCACTACCCTGGTTACTTCTGCGGGCATTCCGGCCAATTTCCCCAAAAGCTTAATGCAATATTGGAGAATCTTCGACATGGAAAAGGCGGATCGCCTGCCTAAGCATACTAGGTATGATTGTGGGTTTTGAACAATCATGGAGTTGGTGAACATCAACTGTCCGTTGTATCCCCATACAGCGGAGGAAGAAGTTGCACTCATTACCTGGTTGGATGATATGTTAAAAAAAGGTTGGTTGTTCAAAGAGACTTCACCTATTGCCTCCCCCATCATTTTTGCAAAAAAATCGGATGGTTCTCTCCATCCTTGCATGGATTACGGTCATTTGAACAAAATATCAGTTACTGATCCCTACCCATTGCCTCTGGAGCAAACAATCAGCCAAGTGATTGCCAAATCCTGTGTGTTCTCAAAACTGGATCTGGTAAACGCTTTCAACCAAATTTGGGTAATGGAAGGGCAGAAATGGTTAACCGCAATCTGAATAAAGTGAGGTATTTTTCAATTTTTTGTAATGCCCTTCAGGCTGAAAAATGCTCTTACTACATTTTAATGGATGATTGACAATGTACTGGGGGACCTCCAGTTTTCTTGTGCAATTGCATACATTGATGATATCCTGGTTCACTCCCCAACTCCTGAACAACACACTATTGACTTAGAAGCAGTGGTGGTCGCCTTGCATAAAGCAGGGTTGTTCCTCAAAGCTTCCAAGTGCAAGTTTTATAAGGAGGAGGTTACTTTTCTTGGAAACCTGGTTCTTAAAGAAGGTGTCGCTATCCCTCCCAACAAGTTAGATGTGATCTGAAGAATGGCCAACTCTAACTACGCAGAAACAACTTTGGAGTTTCTTGGGAACTATCATCTTTCTAAAAAATTTTCTTCAGCACTTTCCCAGTTGGCTGCACCGCTCCACCCCCTTACTGGGAAAAAATGTACTGTTTTGTTGGACGCCCAAATGCCAGCAGGCGTTCAAATCAATCAAGGAGGTGTTCATGTCTCCTCCCATTTTGAAACACGCTGATCCCACCAAACTGTATATTGTTGCATGCGATGCCTCATCAGTAGCAGTGGGTGTGGTGTTGCTTCAGGAGCACGATGGTCTAGAACATTCAGTCGCTTATTTCTCCTGAAAGTTCACAGCCATGGAGCAGTCTTGGGCCATTTATGACAAGGAACTGGCAGCTGTTGCATGGGCATTAACCCATTGGCAGTATCTGTTTCAGGGTGCCCGCCATGAATTAACAGTCTGCATGGATCACCAGGCCCTTTTGTATTTTTGCAAACCCCAAAAATTGGCGCATCAGCAGGCCTGAACCTATTGGGACCTGTGCAGTTTTAATTTTAAATACAAATTCATCAAATGTGCACTCAATGTACTTCCCAATTTCCTAAGCCATAGTCCCACTCACTGTCCCTCAGAACCTGAGGAAGTGGATCTCATTACTGTGATTCCTGCCACTCAGATTCTGTCAATCGTTCCCCCCATTGTTTCCTCCATCGCGTTGGCTTAAACGCTCCATTAGTTGGCTCAGGTCTTAGCTAGTCAAATGGCCTGCCCTGAGGGTGTGGAGTTGGTTGAGCAGTTATCCCACCAGAAGCATAAACACTCCCTATACTCCTTAGAAGGAGGGACTTATATATTTCATTCTCGCGTTTGGGTTCCCCCTCCTTCCAATCAGAGGTATTCTGCATACATCATGATCCTCCCACAGTTGGAAATCCTGGTAACAAGAAATGTATCAATCTGATCAAGCAAACCTTTAACTGGGCGGGATTGACCAAAGAGGTCCCAGCTTGGATCACCAATTGTGTTACTTGCGCTAGGGCCAAGTTGGACCGCTCTGGAAAAAATGGCCTCCTGCACCCCTTACAGCAGGCGGAAGGTCCATGGACCTTGGTGTCCGTGGACTTTATCGTTGACCTCACCTGTTCTAATGGGTTCACAGCAGTGATGGTAGTGGTGGATCATTTCACAAAATTTTCCCTTTTTATCCCTTGTACTTCCACAATTACATCAGAAGAAACTGCCCATCTTTTTGTATGCCATGTGTTTTCAATGTTTGGTCTTCCCCAGGAGATCATTAGTGACTGGGGTACACAGTTTACCGCGCAGTTTTGGAGTGAACTCCTATCAATCCTGAAAATAACCCCCTGTTGATCCACGGTGTATCACCCTCAGTCCAACGGACAGACCAAGTGGGTTAATCAAGTCCTTGAACAGTACCTGCGTTGCTATGCTGCAGCAGCGCAGGATACTTGGGCTGGTGACTTGCCCCTCTCTAAATTGCTTACAATAACAGAATCCATGCATCCATGAAGTTTTCCCCTTATGAAGCAACGTTGGGTTATAATTTTTCATTTTCAGTCGGACCAAGCTTGCAGCCTGAGGTTCAAGCTGCCGCGGATCATGCTGCCTATATCTGATTGACTCAAGCTTTTAGTGTGGGAACACCTCACCAAAGCCATTGACAACTACAAGAAATTCGCGAATTGTAAGCGCCCTCCGGGTCATGACTTTATGGTGGGTTCCTACATCATGCTTGATACCCATAGTTTGCAAATTCAAACCCTTCCCACAAGTTCGCCAGTAAGCTCTCAGGCCCCCACTTAGTGGAGATGGTACTGGGTAATGGGGCGTTCCTGACTGAAGCTTCCTGCGCATTGGAAGCAGCACCCAGTTTTCCATCTTTTCCAACTGTCACCCTTCAAGGGCGCAATTCACACAGAACCAAAACCAATCATCATCAATGATGGGGAAGAAGCTGAGGTAGAGGCCATCCTGGCATCTCAGAAGTCGTGATGTTCCATCCAATATCTCGTGGCCTGGAAAGGGTATCCAGCCTACAATAATAGTTGGATCAAGGTGCGCGATTGTGCAAATTGCATGGACCTGGTCGAAGCTTTCCATATATCCCACCCTGAAGCTCCCTGTCCCCCCAGAAAACCGCGATGATTATGGCTATCAAGTTACCCAAAGCACACAAGAATGTGGCTCTGGTGCAGTTTCCTGGTGGGGGTGCCCATCCTTTGGAAAAAGGAAAGGGTAATGTAAGTCCCAGGGAATGTCACTTGGCCCTCGATCAGGCCATCTTCCCATTCCCAAATAAAAAGACATTGAAGAGGATGGCAGTACCTCTTGTTACTCAGGGCAATCTCGCTCACATAGTAGATGAGCAATGGGTAACAGCTCTCCCACTTCAGATCCCACCCCCAGTACCCACACTCACCTCAGCAGAACTTTTGTGGGGAATTAGTGAAATCTGTGTCAAGATTGTCGAATTGAAATTAGTCAGATCTAATTCAAGTGGCAATCTGAACAATGGCCAAATCTCAAATGGCTGGAAAGGTATGAAGACTGAGGTATCACCTGGAACGCCCAACAGCTCCAATTCAATCAATAAGCCAATAGAACTAACATTGGGCGCCACTGACAAGGGTTTGAAGCCCTCTGTTGGCAATTTGGGCATTGCAGCTGATGTGCTGCCATTGACCGAATGGATGGTTCAGCGACCAAGTGTGGGCAGGTTGAACGTCCCAAACCTGTTCCCAACCAAATGGACCCACCCCTATGTGGGGTGGCCTTGGGGGATTCCTGTCGCTTGTCAGGCCAAACGCCACCATGCCAACTGTCAGAAATGTAGCTGAGCCCCAGTTTGGATGTTTGAGGTCAAACTGACAGAGACTTGGCCCACCGCCAAATTTTGCAATGTCAGTTCACAAGGAACAAACCTGCCCATTCCCAAACAATTTGCCAGTTAGGTCAAAGTTGTGGGACCCAATCCCATCTTGTCACTACCCCAATTGACCACTATTTAATCAGTTGCATAGCACTGAGAAAATTGTTGGCCTATTTTCTTACTTTTCCTTCAAATAAAAAGTTACCAAAGAAACTAAATAAATTTTATTTTCTTCTGACCGCATCCCTGATGGAATTTCCCTGGTGGCCCGTCAGTCCATACACCAGATGGGCTCTACCAGTACTTTTGGTCACTATGGCCCCCTCTGTCATCAATTGGGTTCAGCGAGTCTGATATTTTTGGCTTTACAACCCCATGATCACTAACTTCCGTCAGCAATACATGGGAATCTTGTGGCCATATGTCCACCAATTGCAAGAGAGAATCCATCTCCTTGCCACCCCGTTGAGATGGCACCATATGCTGAGGATCTTATCAAGACTATCTCAGTGATTCCACCCCCTGCAGCAAGATCCCCTGGGTGGGAGTGGTTTCAGTGTGGTTCATCATTGGGATCATTCTCACCAGGTTGCTGCACCAACACTTCAACATTTCCCAATGCCCGGCTCCATACCAAGTCATCTGGTTGGCAATGCCTCTGGCATTCTGGCTTGCTTTTTGGGTGCTTACGCATCCTGACTGGCAGGCTGGTATAAACTTATTCTGCCGTTTCCATGACACCTAGACCCAATAAGGGGGTGTAAAAACCGCGGGGTTTCTACTGGTGCACAAGTTTGCTTAACTATTGGTTCAAGGAATTAACCCAATTTTGCTAATTGTATGAAGACAATTAGCCTAGTTGAGTTTGGGTAATTGAGTAGCTTCAGCCCTTCTCTGGCAATATAAAAGGTTGGAAGTGACTTAAGCCTCACTCTGGTAATATATAAAGTTTTAAGTGACTTTGGCCTCACTCTGGCATTGACACTTATATGGGAAGACTTCCTACAACTTCACTCTGAAGTAGACAATCCACAATTGGAAGCAATAAAGCATTCACAGTACCAAGGTGTTTTTTATTAGAAGAGAGAGAATTTTTATATGGTAAAAATGAGGAGAAACATGTAATATAGGGTACTCATGGTAACCCCAAGGTTCTTGGCACACCTAGATGACAGAAAAAGAATATCCACAAGGTTCTCAGCACACCCAGCCAAAAAGGGATATCTCAGCACGCCTAGCTGACAGAAAAGGGATATTTGCAGGGAATACTCCAGCTGATATTCACAGGGAATAGTGTAATTAAATTGCTATCCACGTGTCAGCTACCAAACCTGACAATTACCCACAAACAATTACCCATTTTGAGTTAATTTACTCATCTTTAAATTGTCGGCAATAATCCCTGACAAAATTGTAACTGTAACTATCATCAGATATGATCCTATGAGCATTACAATTAACCATTTAATCGGTGATTATTGCTAATGAGAAAGAATAATCAATCAACGTCTCAAAGCTTAATCAATAATCTAAATTGAGTAAATGAACCAATTATTGTAAATTAATTGAAGCTTAAAAATGCAAGCTGGATAATGTGGTCATATAAATTCCCACACATCCCCCTGCTTAACTAAATTATCAGCTTAAATAAATGTCTTCATCCAATAAGTCCTTCTATGAACAGATCATATCTAGTCTGAGAGAAGTGGATGCCTCTCATTTTCAGCCAATGTCATGAACTGCTTGAAGAGGTATCCTTTCCACTCCAGCTAGATCCAGCCCTCCGAGTCAACTTGAATTGGCAATCCCCTCTTCAGCTCTTCCCACCACGGTGTCAATTTACAAAGAGGGGACGGGGTTGGTGGTTTCATCATTAAACTCCCATTATTTCATCCCTCATTCTCTTGTCACCGAGCTCAATTTTGAGGCATTACTGGATTCAGCTCCCATTGTGCTAAATCCAGTAATTGCTCTTGAGAACAACGAGGCAATTTCTCCCAACTTAGATCAATCTTTTCTGATTGAGTCAGATCTTCTACCCGAGTTCCTTTTCCAAATTGGCCAATTTTATAAACTGATTATCTTATCTACTGAATTAACAATTGGTACTAAGCATGCAGAACTTCCATATCATGAACTTTGGGGTAAATTGACAGAGGCCCTTAGTATCTCCTTCACGCCTTGTGACCTCAATAGTTTACTTGATCAGGATTCTGCCTCCTTTGCACTCAGATTCGCAGGGCAAGTACTTCATATGTGGGCCACTTCACTCCCTGCCTCGCCAAAATTTCACCTTTCCTTTCCCTTCTGATTCCATGAGGCCCGCAGCCACTGCCTCCAAGATGCTATTTGCTGCCTGCACAATTACTTCACAACAGGGACTATACAGCAATATCTTCCCTTAATGGCAATAATCAGTGGTATGGTTTGGCAGCCTCATGCACATTTCCCTTGTTCATTGTTCTCTCATATGCCAAGTGTTCTTGATGAAGCCCATCATCAAGCACTCCAGACACAGCTTCTGGCGCCTGTGCCATATTGAGATTACATGGACTTGTTTTCAGATTGCATATTCCTACATTGCTGTTTTTCTCCCCAATCTGGGGTTTTCTGACTTGCTGAACTGGACGTCCCCATTACTCTTCCCATCATTGCATATTCGCAGAATTCTCCCCAAGTTCAAAGAACTTGCTTTTGACTAGCTCTTTCCCTTTCAAGCATTTGATCTCAGATTGACTTTGGTGACCTCTTTCACAACATCATCGCTCAACCTCCCTCCCCCCAGAGGCGTCAAAGAGGAGCTTGCAATTTGCAACATGAGGCTTAAAAGATAAAAATATTTAAAATAACTTCTTTTTTTTCTTATTTTTATATATTTTTTTCATTATTTTTTAAGTTTTAAATTTTAAATTTTTTAATACCATTTTTTGAGAAATTTGCTGTGTACTCTATTAATCACATGACCATTGGATATATTTTTGATTTTATAGGCATCATTCACTGTTTTTGCAATAACTTCAAATGGCCCCAACCATAATGCATCTAGCTTATTTTGGTGACTGAACCCCTGAGTATTGCAATAGGCTACTTGATCTCCAACGGTAAATTCCCTAAGCTTTGTATTTAATTTGGCCACCAGATTTTTGATTTGGGTGTTTGATTGGTGGACACTCTGTGATGTGGAATCCAAACCAGTGCGAATCTGCTGAAAACTGACATCTAATTGTCACATCAGCATCTGCTGTTGTACGCTGTTGTTTTGAGTATACTCAACAAGATTGGCGATCACTGCCTGCTGCCATACTTGGATGGCTCTCATGTTTTGGGTAGTCAGCTGTACATATTTGATAATATAACTGCTGATATTACCAACGCTCCGCAAGTATCCTATTAATGTTTGAGTTTTCATATTAAGGAAGTTTTGAAGTGTCATCTTCACTCTTTCTGATTGATAGTGTGGTGGAATAATCCACAGCTTCAGTCTAATGTATCAGTCAGCAAAATTTGGAATCCTCTCATTAGGATATCAGTTATGCTGGGTATATTATCTTAGATTTGTTTTAAAGGTGATTCATAAGTTGTTATGGCGTTCTCATTTACTCCAATCGTTGATAGATGGATGTATTGAGGATCCACCAGCATTCCAGCCTCTAGTTGGATATTTCCCCAGCAGTCTGCTGATGACCCTGTTTCTTTGTTTCTTCAATGTTCTATATTAGTTAGATAATCTGGCGTTATTATGTTCTTATAGACTCAACTAATCCCCTGTAGTGAGCACCACATGTAAAAACTGTGGGGTTTCTACTTGTGCACAAGTTCACTTAACTATTGGTTCTGGGAATAAACACGATTTTGCTAATTGTATGAAGACAATTAGCCTAGTAAAGTTCAGGTAATTGGGTAGCTTCAGCCCTACTCTGGCAAATATAAAAGGATATAAGTGACTTTGGCCTCACTCTGGCGTTGACACTTAGTCAGAAGACTTCTTCACAACTTCACGCTGATGTAGACAATCCACAATTGAAATATAAAGTATTCACAGTACTAAGGTGTTTTTTATTAGAAGAGAGAGGGAATTTTTATAGGGTAAAAATGAGGAGAAACATGTAATATAGGGTACTCATGGTAACCCCAAGGTTCTTGGCACACCTAGCTGATAGAAAAAGAATATCCACAAGGTTCTCAGCACACCCAGCCAAAAAGGGATATCTCAGCACGCCTAGCTGACAGAAAAGGGATATTTGCAGGGAATACTCCAGCTGATATTCACAGGGAATAGTGTAATTAAATTGCTATCCACATGTCAGCTACCAAACCTGACAATTACCCACAAACAATTACCCATTTTGAGTTAATTTACTCATCTTTAAATTGTCGGCAACAATCCCTGACAAAATTGTAACTGTAATTATCATCAGATATGATCCTATGAGCATTACAATTAACCATTTAATCGGTGATTATTGCCAATGAGACAGAATAATCAATCAACGTCTCAAAGCTTAATCAATAAGCTAAATTGAATAAATGAACCAATTATCATAAATTAATTGAAGGGGGTGGAAGGCAAGTTGGTAAGGGTGTATGGCTACCAACCTGAAGGTTGCGGGTTCAATTCCTGCCCTTCGCACATCAATCAGGGTGCCAGCTAAAGGAAGCTATTGGCGGTTAGTAGGTCTAATAACACGAAAACCTTACCCATGATGTAACCAGAAAAATTTGAGTCACAATATGGAGGTGGAAAAACTTTCTTTGATGGAGTTGACCCTGTTCAGGTTTCATGTCATTTCTTTCTTTCTTTTGGTAATGCCTGTCCCCTGGTCAGCTTGCCTCAGTTAAATAAAATCATAAATTAATTGAAGCTTAAATAATTTTCAAGCTGGATAATGTGGTCATATAAATTTCCACAGGGGGTAAAGGAATTACCTTGATAAGTTATTAGAGAAATCAATAGTCAGCACAGCTTATATTGACTCTACAAAAATTCTGACAGACCAGATTGAGTCTAAGGTACCCTGAGACGACATCTCCCTAATCAAAATGAAGGATCATCAGAAAGTCAGGTGACAACTACTAAAGGTGGCACTTGAGGCAAAGAATTAAGCTGACTAAAAGGGCAAGAATTAAGAATCAACCAATTGATTAACCTAAGTGACCCCCTTTTCATCTGACTTGAGTATTAAACTACCAATTTTGCCCTATAAAAATATGATACAAAAGCATTGTACCTTCTGGAATGCCTCTCTTGACTAAGAGCTTCTGTTATAAGTGGTTTGACCAACCTTAATTTAATGCTATACAATAATAATTATATTTAATTGATGATAGAGGTAGGATTTAATGACATAATGGGTCTTAAGCGCGCAGCTCTTGACTTCATAGCTAGTGACCAAAGTTGTATGAAATTACTTTTGGTGTTTTTGCCATGGCGCTGTAGATTTATAGATATGGTGGATTAAATCCCATAGCCCCGCTGGTGCAAATCCTACTCCCTCATTCTATTAACCACTTATGCTTCTGGCCTTGGCATTTATATCTTCATGATTTACTTATATCTTTAACCTCTATTTTGTCCCCCTGCTGGCGTAAAATATTCATTATGAGGATTAATTTCTTATTGGGCCATACTCTTAACCCTCAAATGCAATCAGTTGATTGCAATTACAATGAAAATCTGCCAAGCAATAGTGATTCATTCAATTAGCTTAAATTAGATTATTAGTTCGCTAGTCTACCATTTTTAAGTGCTGCTTAGTATACATAAAGTGCACCAATATGAATGATAGCGGAAGGGCATATATTGGATGAATCTAAAGGGTAAAGGGATCTTTTTTACTATGTTGTTAAACAAACTTAGCTATTGAAGGATATCCTAGTGAGCAGTTAAGCTTTTGGCAGTAACCAATACTATATTATGCTCTTCTTTATTCTTCAAAAATACCTCTCTGAAAAGTATATTTTTTGCAAGTTTACTAAGGTTACTATTCTCAAACAGTAACTAAAATTTTGAGTTTAAAAGCTTGTGCCTCTCACATCATAACCTAAGTGCTAATTTCACAGCATCACTTCTGGAGTTCCCCCTAAATTAATTTTAACAATCCTTTTTGGGGGGTTTATATTATAAATGTGACCTAATAAAATTCTAATTCATACTATAATAAAGGGACTTCATTATTTTTATATCTTGTTATGGTACTAATCTTCCATAAAACCACTTTTTAGCATTATAACCATAGAATTGATACTCTAGCTGATGGGACCTAAGAAGTGACTTGGTACCCTTCTAATTAAAAAATATACTTGTCATGTGACTTAGTCAGCTTCAAGTAATAACTGTCAGGCTTCTTGGGCATAAAACCCAACAACTTACTAATGGAAGCCCAACAGGCTGGTATGTCATGGCTCCATGACATGATTAAGGACATGTATTTCAAAAGCAAAGCTTCATGTCAGGAGTCCAAAAAGGTTAAGTTGGCAGGCCTCCCTGACCTTAAAAATACCATTGACCAACGCTGGGTACAGGCGAAATATGCCCAGATTGGTCCTGGGAATGTGCGTGGTGCTCAGCTTGGCGTTACAGCCAGGGCCTTAAAACGCACCACCTACGTTCTCAATCCTGACAGTTGTTACAGTTGCTCAAGGAACAAGGGTTCAAAGCCCGTTCCATTTTAATCCTACCAACTTGGGTTGAGTCCAGTTACAATTCATAACTTGAGTTTGCTCAATCTTGAGCTACAGGACCCTGGCCAATGGTAACGTGCACCTATTGGTGCACTTAGGCTTAGCACCACTTACCCAATTGATGACTTTCCCCCATTGTTTAAGTATGTTTCCATGATACCAACAATCCTCTTTGGTTGACTTCCTAAAAAATCCCCTATTAGCTTTATGTTTTTTAATATGATTCCTTGGGTGAAACTGTGCGCAAACCTCCTTGAGGAGGTCTATAACAATGTTGGTCTCTTTATTTTTAACAAAATCATCTACTGTATCTGGTGCACCGCTGGGCCTCCCTGGTCCTTTCCAGATTGAGGCACCCAAGCACCCCAGCACAGATCTCCACTTGGTTATGGACTCCTCTTTGGGATCCAACCAAGCTTTGTTGTTTTTTGGCTATCTACTACTATATGCCACATTGTACACCCTTGCCCTGGGTCCCTTATTCTATGGCACTTTCTGTGGTGTTTTGTTCCCAACCTTGCTAATGACTAATTACCTGGCAGTGTGGCTGTGCATCCTGCACCACCTCTCTGGGAATGGGAGAGTTACAGACACTCTCCTTTCATTAGTTAACCAGCCACTTTATATTACGTGCATTAGCATTTATCCTTGTGGGACTTTTGCTAAGTGCAAATCGAGTGCGCCAGCCTTTTGTCACGGCCACAATGGGGCTCACCACTGTTTTCTCATTTTAGCTAATGATTGGTGCATCTCAGCGTTATTCCTGCTACCTCCAACTGTGAAGTGCCCACACTTCTTGCTCATACCTGGTGAATTTAGATGCTTTGAAATCAGGGTGTTGTGATTCTCCAACTTTACTCCAAAATTATCAAAAACAATTTTATAATGATTTTTTCTCAGCACTGCATTTGGATGATGCAGGCAGAATCATTGACAAAGGGCTTGGTGGTGATAACCTTGAATATAAATGTACAACCTGCTGCCAAATTGAACATGGGGTCACTCACGCCCCAAAACGCGTTTTATAACGCTAATTCTTTAAATAAAAATGAACCAAATATAATCTCATGTGGCTCTAGTTTGGACCCCATTTTAGTATATCAGATCACCCAGAGAACCTGCGCTTAACCCCTAATATGATCAGCAGAACACAGGCGGTGGAAAAGAAGTTACTTTTACAAAAATGAATCTGTTTATGCAACTGCTGAAGATATGGTAGGATACGTGGCCTCAGTAGTAATAGTGGCCAATTATCCCTCTCCATTATATAATGCGAAAACATACACTGGAGGCATGTTTATGACTGATGAAGAGTTTTCTGGTGAGGTGTTGGAGTTTTCTGCTTTTAATAAAGACCATTTGGGATATTTATTTGTTAACTAATACCCTTTCGTCCCCTTTAGAGAAAATCAGCACAACTATTTTGATGAATACAGGAGCCTCTGAGAATATTATTGACCAAGACCTAGCTGACTACCTTAAGTTGAATTACTTTCCTGGTGGTATGGTTTGGGAGGGGCTTCCCATGGTATTCCCACGCTGAAGGTTTTGGTGTTAGTGGATTATCAAGTTGGTAAATATCATTTGGCGGACCTCTTCCAAGCAATAAAAAAACCTTCTGTAACACATTACTTTGGGATTAAAGTGGTAGCGAAAGTCTGACATTAAACCCAAATTGAAAGACAATATCTTGTCCTTTACTTTAAAGAATGGTAATATAATAGTTGTCCTTTTGTCTGAAGCAAACTTTCAGGGATATCTGCCCCACTGGACTAAGATTCACACTCTCAGTCTTGCTCCGTTGATAAAGCCCTCTATAGAGATACCCTTACCTTCCTGTTTAAAAGGCTGGAATCCTCGTTTGATGCAGCTTCAGCCAATGTACTACCAGCTCATCCAGAGTTTGATTGCAAGTTCAAGCTTACCGTTGATTTGGTGCATATATCTTTTCCCATTTACTCTTTGACTGTACGGGAGAAAGCAGCCTTAGATGTGTGGGTTACGGAGCAGTTAGCTAAAGGGCAATATTTCAGTGTACCTCCCCTGTATGATCCCCACTTCTCTTTGTGGGAAGGCCTATGGTACCTTAAGCCCATGCACAGATTATGGGAATCTCAAAAAAGTCACAGTACCAAATTTGTATCCCATTCTTTTAGACTCACAGATTGCTCGCTATTTGGAGAAGGCAAAAGTCTTCTCCAAACTGGATTGCTTAAATGCATTTGAACAATCCAAATCAAGAAGGACAGTAGTAGCCAACCGCATTCTGTACCAGAAAAGGAATTTCTCAGTTTTGGGTTATGTTCTTTTGGATTAAAAACTCCCCAGCTATCTTTCAACGCCATATAGATGTGGCTTTAAGGGACCTTCTGGGGGTATGCAAGGTAGCCACATGGATAAAATTCTGGAGTTTTCCCCTGATCATGAGGCTCATGCAGTACACCTTTGGCAGGTGGTGGAGAGGTTAAGGGAAGCCAACCTTACACTGAAAATCAGTAATTGTGAATTCTTCTAGTCCAAGTTCAACTTTCTAGGTGACGCCATTTTTGATCAAGGCCACATGATAACTCCAGACAAGAAGAAGGTGATTTGTGAGTGGCCCAGCCCAACTTTGATCAAGGAATTGAGAAGTTTTTTGGGGAAATGTACGTTCCTTAAGAAATTCACACCCAATATTTCTGAAGCGGGAGGCGCCTTTGTATATGGCGAGTGGAGCAAAGTGCTCCAGCGATACCCGTTTTGCTGGGTGCCTTAAAAGCAGTAAAGTGCATCATGTTGTCCACATCCATCCTTCGCCATGTAGATCCCATAAAGGAGGTCATTGTGGCTGCTTATGCCTCTAACTTCGCCATAGCAGTGGCCTTATTACAAGTAGGCAAAAATGGAATAGAGACATAGTGGGGTATTTTTGTTTAAAGATATCCCTTCCTAAGTTAAAATATGCCGTTTATGACTTAGAGTTAAGGAAGTAGTGAGACGCTTACCTATTGGCTTCATCACTTACATGGCTCATCCCAACCCTCTGCGTACGCACAGATCACCATGCCTTGTTGTACTACCACGCACCTCATGTCTTGACCCATGGCAAACCCATTAGCATAAGACCCTAGCCCAATTTGTGTTTTCTTATGAGTTTACTAATGGCAAGGAGAACGGTTTGGCGGATGCTTTGAGCTGCAACCCTGCATTAGCTCCCAATTCTAAGGAGGTAGAGGTGCATAATACCCACTTGATGATGCCACCGGGTAAGATTGTGTCTCAACTTCCTTCTCCCTTGGCCAATGGCCAGCACTTGCCCCTCTGGAAATTGTGGAGAAATATGGTATGTTCAGAAAGGTAGTCCTTTCCCAGTCTTTGTTGGCTGAATATACTATGGTCCTTGCTAAGAGCGCGTTAAATCAGGAGGACATTACCAGAGTACCATGTAATAGATGAGATGGTGTGGTTTCAGGGACACCTATGGGTTCCCGCTGGACTACTTCTCCTGGAAATCATATGGGATAATCATGACAGAGTCATTGTTGGAAATTCTGTGAAGGCAAAGACTCTGGAGCTAATTTACTGCACTTACAATTGGAAGGGTTAGCCGCGCAGGTGGCCAGACATTGTAAGGAGTACCTGGTCTGCAACCAAATGAAGCCAAATTGCCAGCCACTAGCGGGGGTGCATACCAGTTAAAAGGTTGAATGGCCTTGGACTTCTTTATTGGTGGATTTTATTGTGAAAGTACCTTTATCTGAATGGCTATGATGCCATCATGGTAGTGGTGGACCGGTTTAAAAAGTTCGCCCACTATATTCCCCTGCAGAACCATGGTAACCGCAGCTGAGATGGCTAGGCTCTTCATCTCTCATATGTTTTCTTCACGGGGTCCCCCAAGAAATAATTAGCAATTGTGGGCCCCAGTTTACCTCTGTCTTTTGGAAAGAGTTATGTAAGACTCTTCAGATTCGCCCCTGCCATCTGACTGCTTATCACCTCCAATCATATGGGCAGACTGAACGAGTGAACCAGTTCTTGAAACAGTTCCTGCAGTGTTACGCTGTCACAGATCATTCAAATTGGGTTTCTCATCTCCTCCATGGCCCAATTCAGCTACAACAACGCCCAACATGCATATATTGGTTGTTCCCCCCTTTTCGCCAACTATGGATTCAACCCTGCCTCCAACATGGAGCCCAGTTATGGATCCAAGGTGTAAGCAGTGGTGGACTTTGCAAAACGATTAATAACGTACACCAGGGGGTGAACATGAACTTGGATGCATTATGTAAGCTTATAAGGATAATGTGGAAAGGAAAAGATAGGTAGGTCCCGCATATAAAGAAGGGGTTTTTGTGATGATTGATGCTAGAATCATCCCTATCAAGCAGCCATATAAAAAGATGGGACCAAAGAGAATTGAGCCTTACCGCATTTTCAGAAAGATGGGTCATGCTCATACCAGTTAGATCTTCCTTCATGTTCCAAATCTTCACTGTCTTCCATGAAAGTAAGCTTACGTTGTTTGAGGGCCCCCATCTGAGACTCCTGAGGCTTATCTCGTGGATGGGGTGCTGGAGTGAGAAGTAAAGGAGATCATAGCCTAACTCTGAGTAAGAAGAAGGCTTGAGTACTTTGTATCCTAGAAGGGATTTGACGCAGCAGAGAACAGTTTGGTACCAGAGTGCAACTTCACCCATGCCCAGGATCTGATCAAAATTTTCCATTAGCATTTCCCTGAGGCTGCAGGACCTAAGTTGAAGCAAACTATCACTGCCTTGAAGCTGGACCCAGCCCACAAGAACTTTTCTTGGCAAAAGCTCCTGGAGAGGTGGAGGAGCCTCAAAAGAATGAGAGCGTAATGTCATATTTTCATGATTTAATTAAAGGCATGGATTTCAAGGACAAAGCTGTGTGTCAGGAGGCTAAAAAAGGTTAAGTTGGAAGGCCTCCCTGATCTTAAACATACCCTGGACCAACGCTGGGTACAGGAGAAATATGCCCAGATTAGTCCTGGGAATGTGCGTGATGCTCAGCTTGGCGTTACATTCAGGGAATTAAAACGCACCAGCTACGTTCTCAATCCTGACAGTTTGTTACAGTTGCTCAAGGAACAAGGGTTCAAAACCCGTTCCATCTTAATCCTAACAACTTGGGTTGAGTACAATTACAATTCATAACTTGAGTTTGCTCAATATTGAGTTACAGGACCCTGGCCAATGGTAACGTGCACCTATTGGTGCACTTAGGCTTAGCACCACTTACCCAATTGATGACTTTCCCCCATTGTTTAAGTATGTTTCCATGATACCAACAATCCTCTTTGGTTGACTTCTAAAAATCCCCTATTAGCTTTATGTTTTTTAATATGATTCCTTGGGTGAAACCGTGCGCAGACCTCCTTGAGGAGGTCTCTAACAATGTTGGTCCCTCTATTTTTAACAAATCATCTAATGTATCTCTGTGCACCGCTGGGTGTTCCTGGTCCTCTCCAGATAGAGGCATCCTAGCACCCCAGCACAGATCTCCACTTGGTTATGGACTCCCCTTTGAGGTCCATCAAATTTTGTTTTTAGCTATCTACTACTATATGCCTCGTTGTACACCCTTGCCCTGAGTCCCTTGTTTTCCAGCACTTTCCACGGTGCCCTGTTCCCAATCTTGCTAACAACTAGTTCTCTGGCATTGTGGCTGTGCATCCTGCACCACCTCATTGGGAAACGGAGAGTTACAGACACTCTCCTTAAATGGTACTCACTATAAGGGGCTTAACTGACGCTAATTATACCTGCAACTAATTGATTACAACATGGAAGATAATTCAATTGATATTGTAACCCACTGGGCGCAAAACTAAAATGGTGAATAAGAATCTAATATGAAGTCCACCCATCGTCACATTTGAAGAAGTTCAAGAAAATCCTATGGAGATTCCCAAATCTCGGTGTCTAACCTGGATTTCCAACAAAGGAGTCTGAGTGTTACTTCATGGAGTCGATAAACTAGGAGAAAGAGACAGCCACAAAAGGGCATCTGATGTGGACAGGACTCTCATGAACTGTATGAATCCAGTGCTCTCTCAGAGTTATGGATCAAGTGAAAATCTATCTCATAACTTGCAATTTAGACACCTTGCACTTTTGTTGTATTGTGCATCTACTAAGAATCATTAATGAAGCATCCACATCATATCAATACCCAAAAGGCCTTATGAATGGCCTATAAGCAGGTATATAATTTAGTATCACAAAGTATAAAGGACGTCTGCCGGTTTATCATAGAAAGTCGTTCCTACATTATTCAGCTCTATAATTAAATGGGGACTATTGACTCTGGTGTTATCAAGTATGTGGAGGAAGCCATGAAGCTTATTGAAAGGAAATCATAAAGTCAAACGAAAATACCAAGCAATTACTTGATGCCTTTTCTGAAAAGCTTTGGTAACAAGATAGTTAAGCTCAAGGAAAAATGGCAGCTCAAGCTTCCGCTAGCTGTCATCAGGAGAATGAACAGATCTTCATTCATGCCCAGCTAGAGGTGTCCTATGACGATTTAATGCATTGGAGGCCCATTTACCTCTAAGACTTCATAAATGTTACAAAATATCTTTTCCAATTTTCCCAGGTCAAACAGGATCTAGCAATAGTGTGACTCAGGCGTCTACTCTTTTCAATACTGAATAACTTAACAAAAAGAAGTGACTTGAGAGGCAAACCCCTTAGTTGAAAGGACTTTAATCAAGTCTATTTTTTTCAATGAAGCTGATAAACACTGGAATACTCTTATGGAAAAAGTGAAAGCCAAGACTGGCAAACCTCCTTAGAGCACATAATGCAAAGAGATGATTAAGAACTTGAATTGGTGCATTGGAGTGTAAGGATATGATAATAAGCTCATGTGAACATACCGCTCAACCGCTCACCAACAGATTCATGATCTGGACATCCGTGTAAAGAACTTGGAGAATGATAAAGTCATTCGCAAAGAAGAATCAATCTACTGGATGTTATGCCATGACTTACCCTGAAGGAAATGGAGCAATATCTCAACCCTCTACAGGACCAAACATGTCAACTCAAATGGCAAGTTGAACAGAGTGATTTAAGAACCAAAATTACCAAATAAGAAGCTCCCAGAGTACACGTCATTACATTTATGGAGGCTACTACCTTTTACCCTAAGTTCAAGGACAAGTTTACACCTGGAGAAGGATTATCACAGCTTTTTTCCATGTCTATGAATCTGCAATAGGTTTGTAACTGATAATCAAAAGGTTAAGCATACTTTATTTTAGTTAATCCATATGGCTTAAGAGGTTATGGTACTTCATATGGATGAATTGCTTATCTAAAGATAAGTGAAAGAAGCTCTCATTATAGAATTTAGTTCAAAAAAAGCCTGAGTATGAAGAAACATGCCTCTTATGAAATTGCGCTAAGCTAGAATGAAACTCTTGCTAAATTTGCTGATTGCTTTTATATAGTGCACTGTTGGGATTTTTGCCCATATTCCCAGCCTGCTAGATTACCTGGTATCGCTAGGGGAAAATTCCCTAAGGCGAAGTGAATCAGAAATTGGTTGGCCCAAGTTTTGGAAGAACTACATCCAGGGGATTTTGAGATATTCTCTCTGGTCGTATCCATCAGATCAATCCATACAAATACTTATATCTCATTGGGCGAAGTTGCTAACAAAATAGGGGCATCTGATAGTGATTAACTATCAGGTGTACCGATTGGGATTGGTCAAGTTTCATCACCAACTGATTGGGAATGAATAGCAAGTTGTAAGGCGAGTGATGCTGCCTGCAACTAGCAAATCAATTGGTTGGTGAGTGACCTGCTATAATGGTTAATAAGTCCCATCACCTAAGCAGGTCACTAGCCAAATATGGTTGGTTTTTTGGATCAAGAAGAAAACGTTAGGGACACGTTTTCTGACTCTTTCCATTTGAGGTCTTGAGGATGTTCACTGATGGAATCCTAGCCAGGATGTGGAAGACCATCGCTGCTGAGATGAGGATGGGTGATTCAATGGCAATGGCTGCTGTTTCATCGAAGAGGTGTCAACTGAGGGTTAGACAGCCAAATTCCCCACTATATATATTCCCTAGGTTTTACTATAATGAAAAAACATTATCTACAAAAACCATTACTTTACAGTAATATTATCAATTAGGTTTATAGTTAAACTATCAGTTTCTATTGTGTTGTTCTGTCTCAAGGATATTATTGCAGAGGGCAATAATTGAAAGACTTTCAGAGAGAAGAGTAAAGATCCAAGTGGGGATCTAGAGAAGAAGGAACCACAATCAGGGATAGCTGCTGACTGTGTGTTGGGCCAAAAGAGACTGTTACCAGAGTATCTCAGTGAAGATTGGGTGGACAAGAGCATAGGGAACGAATCCCTATAAGTATGACTTCACAAGTATTTAATTGGGAATACTGGCTGAGCATTAGAACCAAAATATAATTCATACTCAACTATGGATAATAGTCTTCATACTACTAACAATTAATAATACGTTCTATACAACAAAACAAAGTGCATAAGGAAACCGAACCTATGCATCAAAAAGGTTACTGGGTTGCTTACCAATAACAACCAAAGTAAATGTTTACAAGTTGGTGCTAACTACAGGGGTAGTTGAGTTAAAGAATATAGAAAATGATGTTCTATGAAGATGTTTTCAAATCTGAAAATAAGTTACTGAAGGAAGTAACAAAGATAGAACGTGAAGAGGATCACGTACAGTGGCGTTCATCCAGCTCAGAAGTAAAGCTCTGAGTGAAGGAAGTTGAAAATACTCAAGTTCAGGGAAAGGACTTGCAGTCTAGATGTGGAATTATCTAGAGCTGAAAAAAACCAGTTCCACCGGACATCTACTTGAGATGAAGAGAAGCAGCAGGACCAACTTGGGTTCTAATTGGGCCCGCTGTAAATAGTCCCAAGAGTCAGCAGGGCCAACTTGGGTTGAAATTTGATCCGCTTTAATTAGTCATGAGGAGTGTGACGGTTGAGGTTTATCCTCAGCATCACATTGCCCTGATCTTGGGTAAGACAGGGCAGGCTGTGTCTGGATGTATGGAGGAGGAGGGGGAGTTGGTCCTGGCAGGGACGCCTAAGGGGCAGGAGCTTGGAGTAGGCCAAGGAGCCAGATGGGCGTCCAAGTCGAGGAAAAACGAGAATCAGGTAAAATGGGAGTTTCAAGATTCGATTTGGATTCGAATCAAGAATGGAATGGAACAGGTGCTTGAAAGTTTTGCGGTTCATTTGGAATTCGAAATGGAACTGGTGCGGAACTGTTGAGAATCGGAACTGGCACAGAACCATTGAGTGAGGATTCCGCGATCCTGCTGTAAGGTTTACACCAAGCATTAGTCAGATTAGCACCATAAGCTTGTGTTATATTTTATATTAGCTTGTAACATGTGTATATAGGAAGGAACTGGGAGCTGGAGGCTTCTCAGTTCTGTTTTCTATCAACCTGGCCAATATTAAATAAAAGAACTTTAAAATTCATATATTTATAGTTTGAGTTTATTTAAAATATTGCCTAACTGCAGCCATGTTTGGCTTGAATCAACAAGAATTGGACTTTTGAGAGTGAGCTTGGGAGAGCTATTGCCTCCCTTTATACCTTGTCTTGGAGTCAAGGCATGTTGCTGGGGTTAAGTATATTTGCAACTGTCTTCCAGGGGGTGCTTGTCCAATCTTGTAGCGCGCGCACAAGGAGAGTAGTATCAGGAGCCCTGTCAGCCCTATGGTCTGTAACATGGATCCTGTTGCCCAACTCATTCGTGGCTCATTGGAAGGAGCCAGTGCGTTACAAGGAGAGAGTGTTTAGATGAGGTATTGGAAGAAATAGGAAGCAATTAATCTGGAGAATTGGATTGCTATACCAATAAAGATATGAATACAAAGCAGTAAATGATTAATTTAAGATAGTGGAGAAAATCATTTGAATCAACAACACTTAATCAATGGTCAGAAGTTACTGGAGAAGAGTTCATCAATTCAGGAAAAATTAGATGAAGCTAACGAGGTTAGAACGACCTGTGTAATTAAGGATAGCTAAAAAGGCTGAAATTCATTTTCAGGAGAAAAATGATTGAAACAATTGGACAGAACTGTTGGCTAATGAGATACAAGGATCCAAAGTATCAGTTGCCAAAATAAGAAATGAAATTAGGACCTGTTAGATGAAGAAGCAGTCAGGATTAAAGGCCTAATATTCAAGAGTATTGCCAAAAGTTGGCAAGTATAGCCTATACATGAAGAGACAGCGCTGCTGGTCATATAGTGAGAAAGTTTAATACTAATCAGTAGTATTGAAAGGGAGAATACCCCAGTGGTAGAATAGGGACCTCTACTGCTGCCTCCCCAAGTTCAATTCTGGTAGAGGAACTTTGGGTAGAGGATGACTATGACTGTGTTGGCGTTGCGCACCAATGCCCTGAACTGAGATAGCAAATAGCAAAGGCGGTCCATGGAGTTCCTGGCCTATCATACGCCATGCATGGAGGTTTTCCAGATTTTATCCTCCTTTCCCATTAATTCAATTTCCCCTCAATTGGTGCGGTATCATCCCCAGGTTGGCCCACCTCAAATAAAATTAAAAAAAACAGTAGTATTGAACCTAAGAGAAAATAGTTGCAATGTTCCTAGCAGACCCCTGAGCCATTAAATGGTTATATCCTGAGATTTTGGTCAAGTCCTAGAAGAGGACCACTGAACCAAATGGTTGGTTAAATCTTAAGAGGATAAGATTTTGAACCATGATAACTGGTAGATTTAAGTACCCAGGACCCAGTTTGGATGAAGGGGAAAAGAAGGACCTCTGAACCTTTTTGTAGGTTGCAAGTCCCATCACAAAAGAAAAATGCAAAAAAATATATAAAAAACTAGCTGATTTACCCGTGCTTCACTATGGTGTCTATAGAAGTTCAGATATTCAAATTTATTAATTTAGATTTTATATTATAGATAAACAAAAATATTCATCCAAATCTAATTGCTCAATCAAATCAACCAAAAACCACCAACCACCAACCACTCAGGTAAACCTAACTGAACTTATCAAATCAACCAATAACTAATCACCCCTCAAAACTAAACTGGTTCATATTGATTCAAACAAAAGCCATCAACCACTCGGCCAAATAAAAAAACCTATCAAATCAATCAAATAACACCAAACTGCTACCTGAAACAGCTCTTTATACTTAAAATCAATGAGTATGTGATATATCTTCCAAACTACTAAATCAACTTCTACTTAACTTGCCAAAATTATTTTATTAATTAGGTGAACCAAATTATGCAGGTCTTTAAAATATATACAAACCTAACATACAGATACCCATGCTTTGCTACAGTATCTAAAGGTTATCAGATGATAAACTCACACTGACAGCCTATAGGCTGTGCCAACGCTACTCTTGAGCCACTCAGACTAGTAGCTTCTCTGTTGCCCTTATGGCTGGTGAGCTGTTTATCCTAACTACTTAATCTACTTAACTCTAATACTGATTTTTGTTGAGTTTCAGGTGAGCCTTTTGGTGAATTATTAGATAATATTCGCCAATTCTCACCCACTCACCCAAATAGATTAAACTAATCAGACTTAATTAGCTTCAGGTGAGCAATTTGGTGAATTATTCAATGATATTTGTCAATCTTCACCCACTCGCCCAAATAGATTGAACCCTCCAGGCTTAATAATTTCAGATTTGATAAGATTCGCCAATTCTCACCCACTCACCCAAATAGATTGACCCTATCAGACTCGAAGGTTTCAGATATCAGTCAGTCAGTCAGTCAATGAATGGAATTTTTTTACTAAGTAGATATATAAAATATTAAAATATCAATTTTATGGTCTAAGAGTTCTGGACTTGAGAAATGATGAGAAATCCTGCCAGCCAAATGGAGGAAATTTCACTCTCAATGAGATGAAATTATTGGTTGGGGTAACTGAGAGCATCAACCTATTGGTTGATCAAGAGCAGTTCGTTGATCTGTTAGAAGGCCAGCAAGAAGAGGTGATTGAACTATTCAAAAAAGTATTGGAGAGTATTTTCCCAAAAATGACCACAATTTGGGATGCATGAGAGTTGTGATCTGCTAGATTGATGCTGGGGCAAAATCTGCCAATTAGGATGAAAAGAGATTGCTGGCATGAGTTGCCAAAAGAATAAATCTATTAGAAGATTTATTCAGGACTTCACCCAAATAGCCAAGCCGTTATTCCATTTATTAAAGGATCTGAAAAAAGGATTTGTATGGAATGAAGAGGCCCAAAGGACCATCTAGTACTAAAAAAAGAGACCCAGGAATCCTTTGATGAGTTATGCCAGTATTTAATAGATTGCTGATTCTGAAATATCAGAATTTTGATTGGGATTTTATCATTCAAACTGATGCTGCATTGACAGCAATTTGCGCCATACTGAGCCAAGTAGACAAACTTGAGGATGAACATCCGGTGGCATATGTGAGCTGGACACTCTCAGCCGCTGAGAGGAACTACACTGTGACTGAGCATGAATGCCTTGCGGTCATTTATGCATGCAAGCAGTTTCAGGTGTACATCCATGGAACGCACTTTTAGGTGGTAATGGACCACTCTTCGCTGCATTGGCTGCACAATTTAAGAGAGCTGGAAGGATGACTGGCCCAATGGGCACTTAAGCTCCAGGCTTATGATTATGAGATTGTCCACCCATCAGGGCTTCTCACCAGAATGCAGATAATTTATTGCGGTTACCAATGGTCCATATGGTATACCCGCAGGCGGATGAGCTATTCCAGATAATGGTTGATGGAAAAATTGAGGACAAGCCCTGAGAAATCCAAGGTGCACTTCAGAAAGCAATGAAAAATACCAAGACCTGGTTGCACAAGTATTTAAGATGATCAACAGGAAGCGGTTACTAGTCCTGAAGCCATCAATAAGAGCAGCTATAGTGCAAGCAGCTTACAAGGTTGTCAGGCATGGAGGCCTGAGGAAAACTAATAATATTCGACAGTACTATTACTGGGAATCCATCAACTTTGATGTCGCAGGTTATTTAGCTTGTTGCATGGAATGCCAGCTGCACAAACCATATAATAATATAAATGAATACTGACTGGTCTGCTCTGGATTTGCCTGGCACATGGTGTCCATTGATGTGATGGGACCACTGATGATGAGCACAGGGGGAGTCAAGTACCTTATAGTTGCCATCAACCATCTGACAAGATGGGTTGAGACAAAGGCCAAAACGAGAGTAGATGCTACCAGTACCACGAGGTTCATCCTGGATCAAGTGGTATACCAGCATGGATGTCCTCAGGTCCTGCTTAGCGACAATGGGACCAACTTTACATCTCATGTGATCCTGAGGTTAAATGAAATAATGAGAATCTGAGGAGTCATGTTAGTACCTTACCAGCTGGAGATGAACAGTTTGATAGAATCAGTCAATGGAATGCTGGCTGTGATGCTGAGGAAGCTATTCACAGGGAGAACTTCCGCGTGGGGAACATACCTGAGTTCAGTGATGTTTGCCTACAATATTAGTCATCATACAGCGACGTGGTAGATGCCGTTTGAATTGTTATGTGGAAGAAAGGCCGCGTTGCCACAAATTTTATATTAGGTGGTGGGACCTACAATGGGGATGAGTACCAAGCAATACCTGAACTGACTGACGAGTATCCTGATCAAAATGCAATTGCAAGCATTTGATACAACCTTGAAGAAAAAGATACAATCAAAATAGATGGACGAAAAGAACTGATCAGCCTTAGAAGAATATCAAATATGAGAAAGAGTTGCCTATTGCGATATGCATGGTTTTGGATGAAAAAACAATTTAGATGTGTTGTGGTTAGGTCCATTCAAAGTGATTGCCACGATGGTGACTGATGCTTACTCCATAAAGAATCTCTTGGATGTAAGAGTTGTGAATCAAGTCCGCGCTAAGTATATGAAGTGATGGATCAATGAAAAAAATAAAAGAGTTCCCAAAGTACTAATGAACCATTAAGTCGGTCATGTCCTAATGATTAGGTCAAGTCCAAAAAAGGACCTCTGAACCATGGAAAACTGGTAGGTTTAAGTACCCAGGTCCCAGTTTGGGGGAAAAGATGGACCACTGAACTGAAACAAGGTCAAGTCCCATAGTAAAAAAGAAGAATAAAGATAAAAAATTGATAAAAGATATGGGAAAAAGAGATTATAAACTGCACAGAGAAAAAGCTGATATGATTCTATAATTTTTACTTTATTAATTGTCCTCAGTATGGGGATGATTCCGCCTATGTCACCTCTTGAGGGAGGGAGGATGGATTGCGGTAGGAATGAACAGCCCATTGAAATTGATATGTGATCGGATGCTAGTGAGGGCGAGACCTACGCAAAAGCACATTCTTTGGATGGATGCTGAGCCCTGAGAGAAAGCGACTAGGGGAAGGGAAATTGAGGTGTCATATGAAGCCAATCGCGAAACCTCAGAGTGGGGAGGAAAGCAATAGTATAAAAAGAGGCTATTGGCAAATAACCCTGAGTAATCCCAATATGGTACCAGAGCTGGAAGATTAGTCCTGAGTGCCTGATGACGGGCTTCATCAAGACACTGGACATGTGGGCCAGCAACAAAGAAGGGATGCTTGATGGGGGTTGCCAAATCATGCCCCCTATTAATTCCATCAGCGGAAGATACTGATGGGAAGCGCTGGAGAAGAGATAGTCATGCAGAGAGCAGATTGCATCCTGAAAGTGATGACTATGGGCTTCTTGGAAGCTAAAGATGAATGAATGTTGGAACCCAGGCAAGGCTGGAAGCTTTGTGGACCAACTTCGAAGAACTTGGCCAGCAAAGTGAAGAGCATAAGCGGTGGTATCCTGATCCAATAGGTTATCAAGATCAGAGGGATTTAGCACTAGAGTCAAAGCCTCGGTGACTTGGGCCCAGAGTTCAGCATAGGGGAGCTCCATGTGAATACTGTTACCAATTGAGGGCTTGGAGACCAGAACAGAAGGTTTTTAAAATTGACTGAGTTGGAATTAGAACTCAGGCAGCAGGTCTGACCCAGAATGAAACAAATAATCCAGAGCAGCCAGCATAATCTCTGGAGCATCTATGACAATGTTTGGAGCATCAGTGAAAGGAGCCAAATCCAGGAGAGTTTTGAAGTCCAACTCTGGAATTGACAGCAGAGGAAGAGTCAGCTGAGAGTTGTTAGAAACAATAGCCATCCTGGTTTCAGAGGGATTAGTTACCATTTCTGGTAATTCAATGGAAGGACTAGCCACTGGCACCAGAGTGGGAGTATAAGTCCTGGAAGGACCATAAAAGAGGTTCTTCCAAGCATCCCAACTCATCTTCTGGAAGAGGCGGAGGTCTGGATCAGACAAACTATTCAGGAGCTGCTGGTAGTGTGACTCAGAATTTGACATATGAGCTGGACAAGAGGGGGATGTCAGACTTATATAGAAGTTGACATTATGCACTCTACAATCCATTAAGCTCCAATTTCAGAGAAATTAATCTTAAAATTAATAAAATAAGCTCTCCAAGGGAAGAATTAGGAATGACTTAAGCCAAGAGGTTATGAGAGAAATAACAAGGGCGAATAAGGAATAAGTATTCTTAATTGAGCTGCAAAACAAACATCGTTGGCAAGAGTCTTCTGTCTAGAATGAGGAGAAAATCAGGAAATCAAGGACACAGGACCAAGAATCATGAATATGACAGCGGGTCATATACCCTGATGGGGGAAACTGGATCCTGGGACTAATATCGTCATGAGTAACATGATCAGCCCAGCATGACAGTAGATTGTGGGGACCATGCTCTGAGAAGGTGTTAGCGTGGAGGAAGAGGAAGAACGCCATATGCTGAAGGTTGACCCAAGCAGCGTTGAGTATAAAAAAGTGTACTCCACTTAAACCAATGAATTATTTGAACAGTGTCTGAAGCAGTGTTCTCATGCCCCAATCCTTTTATCACTGGAAAACTAGGCAAGAGGGGGGATGTGTTATGATTTTTGCCCATATTCCCAGCCTGCTAGATTACCTGGTATTGATAGGGGAAAATTCCCTAAGGCTAAGTGAATCAGAAATTGGTTGGCCTAAGTTTCAGAGGAACTACGTTCAGGGGATTTTTGAGATATTTGCCTGGTCATATACATCAGGGATCAATCCAGACAAATACTTAAGATCTCATCGGGTGAAGTTGCTGACAAAATAGGGGCATCTGATAGTGATTAACTATCAGGTGTACCGATTTGGATCAGTTGGGTTTATCACTGACTGATTGGGAATGAATAGCAAGTTGCAAGGCGAGTGATGCCACCTGCAACTAGTGAATCAATTGGTTGGTGAGTGACCTGCCATAATGGGTAATAAGTCCCATTACCTAAGAAGGTTGCTAGCCAAATATGGTTGGTTCACTTGGATCAAGAGGAAAACGTTAGGGACACATTTTCAGACTCTTTCCGTTTGAGGTCTCAAGGATGTCCAATGATGGAATCCTAGCCAGGATGGGGAAGACCATTGCTGCCAAGATGAGGGTGGGTGATTCAATGGCAATGGCTGCTGTTTCATTGAAGAGGTGTCAACTGAGGGTTAGACAGCCAAATTCCCCACTATATATTCCCTAGGTTTTACTATAATAAAAAACATTATCTACAAAAACCAGTACTTTACAGTAATATTATCAATTTGGTGTATAGTTAGACTAATAGCTTCTATTGTGTTGTTATGTCTCAAGGATATTATTGCAGAGGTCAATAATTGGAAGACTCTCAGAGAGAAGAGTAAAGATATGAGTGGGGATCTAGAGAAGAAGGAACCACAATCAGGGATAGCTTATGACTGTGGGTTGGGCAAAAAGAGACTGTCACAGGGGTATCTCAGCAAAGATTGAGTGGACAAGAGCATAGAGAACGAATCCCTATTAGTATGACTTCACAAGTATTTAATTGGGAATACTGGATGAGCATTGGGCCAAAATATAATTCATACTCAACTATGGATAATAGTCTCCATACTACTAAAGATTAATAATACATTCTATAAAACACAACAAAGTGCATGAGGAAACCAGACCTATGTAGTAAAAAGGTTACTGGGTTGCTTATCAATATCAATTAAACTAGTAAATTTTTACAGCCACAAACGCTGATGTCATCAAAAATGCTTACTTTGTATGAGGACATAGCTGCTGTCATTTCTGGTTTCATAGTAAATCCAATCTAGCCATGCACTTCACATCTGTCAGATGAATCTTCAAGTCTATTTTAACATTAAAGAATCCCTACTTGATGTAGTTGATATACAAAATCCAGAGACCTCCTAAAAGACCTCCACAAAACCCAGAGTTATACCATGGAGGAAGCAAACTTAAAAGGAGGAGAAGCCAAAGTGCAACTACTGTAAAAAGGACATCTATATTGAAGATATTTGTTTTAAGAAGAACCCTGATCTTTCCAAGCAGAGAAAAGAAAGGTTGGCTTAGAGACAGGTACCCCTAAAGCTGACTGACACAAAGTACTTAAAAGCAAAAAATCGCCAATTGCTCATCTTGTGTGCAAAAAAATGAACCAAATGATGACTTTGAAGGGGTCACAAGGATAAAGTTTAAAAAATTTTAGGCTCACCCACTGAGCTCACCATTTATAGACCACTTGAACAAAGTGATATTAACGACGCCCAGGTCCATGAAGGCACTTACCTAATTCAGGTTATCAGGTGTCCCAGGATAATTGATACGGCCAGTTTTGCTGATCAGTAACTTGCCATGTTGATATTACCCATCTTAAGCAATCACAGTCTCCCTGAGTTTAAGAAGAAGTATACTGATACTGCCCAATATCTCAATTCAACATTCCACCTCAAAGAGGTATTAGTCCTTACACCAAAGTCTGGAGAAACCATTAATTACCAAAATGGAAGTGGTAATTCAAAAGATCCAAGTTATAGCTTTCTTAGATATGTGATAACTCATCAATGTTGTCTTTTCCAGACTTATCAAGAAGATCAAGATCGTCCTAGACCTTGAATACACACAAGAATATAGCACAACCAGTCTGAACAACACCAGGGTGATAGGTGCATATTGAACTCTGCCAATCCGAGTTGTAAAGTACTTTTATAAGCTCCCATAGTTGCTCTGGACAATAGCCAATATGATATAATCATTGGGACGCAGAATATAATCAGGTACAAAGGAGTTATCAATATTAGAGAAGGATACTTATCACTCCTCAACTATGAAGTTCCCCTTGTGCTGATATTAAAGACTCCAGGAAAAAGGATTACTCTTGTCTGGTCAAGTACCATGTTTCCGCTTTACTTTTGTGTTATACTACCTCTGTAAGAAACATGAAAAAGCTACTTGACTCAGTAGATGCCGAAAAGGGCATACCTTTTTATGCCACTAGGGAGGTGAAAATTAAACCAGGAGAACTAAGGATGCTTTTTACCAATTAACCTTAAGTACAACCCAAAATTCTTGCTACATAATACTAGCGTTGATGTAATAAGTAGGTTTGAGACATGAATTTTACCAAGAGTCCTTGATCCAGCCTATCAGCGGTCTATTGAGCTACTGATTGGGGGCTTAACCAACCAAGATATTTTAGTCAAGAAAAGTCAAGAGATAGGGAAAGGACAATTACTTCCCGCTGATGAAATCACAAAATTACATTTTATTGGTACTCACCTTGATTTTTATCTATCTACTGACAATCTAATTTGTGCTATCTCTTAAGTACAAATATTTGATAATTTATATCAGGAGGAATCTGAGAATGCGCACCAACTACTTGAAGACTATCAGGATGTTTTCTTCACGTCAGACGTCGACTATGGTCACATGAAAGACTGGACACATAATATTGACTTAGGAGATTAAACTCCTATCAGATTAAAGACATATAGAGTCAAAGGTAGAGAAGCTTTAAATGAAGATCAAGCTCAAGAAATTATTATATGATGGCTTATTTGTGCTCTCCCAGAGTTCATGATCATCCCCACTGTTACTTATAAAGAAAAATTATGGAGGTCACAGAATATTGATGGATTACCAGAAGCTAAACAGCCTCACTAAGAAAAACAACTATCTGAAAAACAAATTGAAGATGCTCTGGCCTAAACCTCCAGCTTATATTACTTCTCTGCGATGAACCTCTACAGCGGTTATTGGAAGATGTATCTAACAACAGAAGACCAAAAAAGCGCAGATATGCACAGAAAATTTGTACCAAACAGGCTCCATTAGGTATTATGCAATGCTCCTACATCGATCCAATGGTCAATGGATCACATCATGCAAGATCTTAAACTCAGCTGCATGATCATAAACCTAGATGAAAACTAGTATTTTCAAAAACCTTTACTAATTATCTGTATCAACTTGAGTCAGTTTTCAACGGCTGAGAGAGAACAGCATCAAATTAAAACCTGCAAAAGATAATTTATTCCATCAGAAACTGAAATTTTTAGGACATGCCATCTAATAAGAAATTCAATCTTGTATGATATGGTTGTTTCTGTTAGACAACTGACGTGCCAAAAAAGATTTGGCTTCAATCAAGGGTGCTCCAGTACCCATGATGGCATCAGCAGTCCACACTGGCATCGCCGTTCTGATAATTCTAGCATAAGATCTGCAGGGAGATAAATGTGGGAATATAGATTGATGAACATCATTCCTATCCTGACCACCAGGCTGGGCAGTAATAATCTTGACCAGGCTTTGAGCATTGAAGGCTGACTGGTTGGGTTTGGGTGGGAAGATGGTTCCATCCATCCAATGAGTACATTCTGACCAAATCCCCTAACTCATCTGGATGTGCACTTGATAGCGGGGAGCAACAGTTGTCTCATCAGTTTTGATCCCAACAGTTCTTCCATTGGTGCATCCACTAGATTATCATTATCATTTTCTTTATAATTTACAGCAGAATGGATTATACAATTGGTCATTCCGCTCAGTTTAATAATCTGAATATTTATTTTCTTAGTCAGATGGGGTGTGAAATAATCCTAGGGGACGATTTATGAGATTTTTGCTTAGGGAGGCTGATTCTGTGATCAACAATGAGACAGCCACGGCTATTATTGATACTGATGACCAGGGGGCCCTCCATCGGTTGACATGTTTTCAGGTGGCCAGAATCTAAAGAAGTAAGAAAAATTCAAAAGTATTTTGGAAGAATTAATGATTTATTAAATGATACAACAAAATAATCCAGCACTCTACCATTAGCAAAGTGCTGGGTTTTTATAGCATAGGTAATTGAGGAGCGGGGATTGGAGAAAATTTCTGATGACAGGAAGCACAAACCTTCTCCAAGATCTTTACCTTTGCACCATATTGTGGGTTGCTCATTACAGGTTTCACATTATTCAGTTTGTGCTGCCAAACTTTGCTCATTCATTGGGGTTCCAGCAGTCTTGTGTTGTTTGCAATATCTCTAAAAAAAAACTTTTTATTATCCAAAGGGTTCATTCATATTTGACCTTACTACTTGTGGCCCGTCAGGAATTCAGCTTTAATTCACTTGTTCATTAGTGGATTTTATCACATATCCTCTCAAATTTCTTATGTAATTTTTTGTCAAATCGAATTTCATGGTGGAATTGATCTTGCCCACTTTTCAGCTGATTGTAAAATTGATATTGGGGAGGAAGCAGAAACCCAGCGTTCGTCAAGGGTGTGTCCCAGATCTGCTATCTTTATAGCATAAATGCTCAGGATCTTTTCCCCTTCCTTGATCAATAGAGGTTAATCGTCCAGTCTAATTTAATAGGTGAGGTGGGACCCTTACATTACATTCTCCTTAAAAGGACAAAATCTACTCCTCCTTCCAGAGAACATACAATATTGTAATTATTGTGCGGTAGTGGAAGTTTGATATCTACAATGGTTTGGGGTTTAATAATGGCGATTTCAGAGAAGTATGCTTTCAGTGTGGAAGTTCTTAATTAAATTACAGCAGTTGGTACAGTCTCAGGTGGTATCCAACTATTGTCATAGACAGGTCATCCTCTCCATGACACCAGATATTGTATTCCAACTTTAATCTTCTTGAGCCCATAAGCTTCTCCACCTTGAACTCCAGTAATCTTTCTATCAGTGTTGGTCTGATTTCCAATGGCTTTTTGACTTTATAGTGTGATAGCGCTGAAGCGTGAAAAAACCTTTGAATTTTCCAGTGAGGCGGTAGCTCCACATGGAAGGACCTATTTCTCAAACCCTTACTTATGGGGAATGTCCTGATCTCTTTAGGCCAGTTTTTGACATTGCACTTTGAGGTTGAGGTTCTTAGTATCCACCATCACCAAACCTCCTAACTGATATCCTAGAGCTGCTCTGCTTTTTTATACACAAACTGCTTGGAATCCTGGGAGACTTTTTAGCTGCCTCTGAAATAGTTGGTTTGTTTTCTGGAGGTGTATTGTGAAATTGTCTGCTATGAGAATGCTTGTGCATATATGAGGCCTAATTGTGAAGGCAAGGTTGAACCTCAAGGTGGCGTACAATAGTGACATCCTTATAGAGGCATGTAATGAGTTGTTATACAAAAACTAGGCCAAGGTCAGGTCTCCTGCCAATATGTCCTTAACAGCAATAGTATATCACCAGAGGTATTTCTTGAGTGATTGATTGGTCTTCTCTGTTGGTCCATCAGATTGGGGGTGATACACCATTAATTGGCATGGCTTGATGTGTAGTGTTTCATACAGGGCATCCCAAAACTTTGAGGTAAACTTCAGCCCTCTATCACTTATTATCTCTTGAAGTATCCTGAACATAGTAAAGACGTGGGTCACAAATAAACAGGATATGTCTTCCGCCAGGGTTGTAGCAAGAATGGGATAAACTGGCCATATTTCTTGAATCTGTCCACTACCACCATGATTTGCTTCAAACTCCTTTGAAATGGGCTGGCCAACAATAAAGTCTACTGATACTGAAGTCCATGGTCTCGCTGCCTGTTGCAGTGGATGTTACAACCTGTTTCACCCTGTCCTGTCAGATTTGTATTGTGAAAATGTCATGTAAGGTTATATCTAGGCTGGCAGATCCTTTGTCAGTCCGTTCCAGTCATATGCTCTCTTTTTCAGGTTGATAGTCTTCTTGCCTCATGGATGCCCTATTATCAGCGGATATTGATGTTCTTTTATGACTCATAATTTGTAAAATTTTGAGCACTCATATGCAATCCTAGAAGTAAATTTCCTTATCCTTTTGTGAGTACCAACTGGAGGGGTTTTCCCGCATGTATCTTGTCCCCTAGGGCTTGTCCTTCAGGAGTTTTTTATTGTGCATCCAATATGGCGTCCAGGAGGAAACCTTCATCGTTGGTCATAAGGCTTTTTTGGGGGTAGCCTGTTGTGCAAGGCCTGTGATGTTGATGGTGGGTTCAGATGTGAAATTGAGGGGTGGGGTTTTAGCTGCTGTGGAGCTGTGATCGCGGCGATAATTGCTAATTCCACTGGTGGCTTAGGTGATACTTGTTTGAGAGAAAAACGTAACTTGCTCCCTTCCATGGGATTGGATCCAGTGGACAGGCTCCTGATCAGTATATCTGTTAAAATGTGTGTTGGACCCTAATAAATTCATATTTGTAATTGAAGTAAAGAGGTTGCAATGCGTTCTGTTTGCTTGTATTCTAATTTCCGTGATTTGCAATATTATATGAGCAACTTGTGGTCCATGCACACAGTCACCATGTGCTTCGCTCCCTGAAGCAAATATTACCATTGCATCATCATCCATGCTACAGCAGCTTATTCTTTGACATATATCGCCTATGATTGATCAACACCAGTGAATATTCTGGAGAAGTATGACACTGGGTGATAATAACCATCATATTCCTGTAGTAATACTACCTCCACGGCCATGACAGCGGCATCACATGCTACAATAAACGGTTTGTTCTCATCAGCATGCTGCAAAACTGGATCCAAGGTAAAAACCTCTTTAAACCTCAAAACCAAGCTGAAATTCCTCTAACCAGAAAACTGGCGCATTTTTGCCCGTTATAGGATGAAGGGGAGTGGCTGGTTCCAAGATTGCCGAGGGAGAATTTTTGTAAGAAGGTGACAGATCCCTGGAAACTGCAAAACTGTATCTGAGTGGTGGGTTTTGCTCTCATCCTTATACCTTCCAATTTGGAGGGAGTGATGGCATGGCCATCCTTGAGTACCAAGTTTCCAAGGATCTGTACTTTATACTTGGAAAATTCACATTTAGATGGATTTGTGTGAAAGCCCACTTGCTGCAAGGCGTCAGTATAAGTCCTGGGGAATGTCCCCTGTGCATGTATCAGGCGATCTTCCCATTTCTGAATAAAAAGGACCCAAAGCGGGTGGCTGTACCCCTCATCACCCAGGGTGGCCTTGCTCACATGGTAGACGAGCACTGGGTAACAGCTCTCCCTCTTTGGATTCCTCCCCCAATACCCACGCTCACCTCCACCAAACTTGTCCACTGGATTAAGGAAATCTGTGCTGAGATTAAAGAATTGAAGTCAATTGGTCTAAAACCAATGGCAATCAAGCCTGACAATTAGAACCCACAAAGTCAAAAAGAGACCAAGATCAAATTATTGCCAGAATCACTGACAGGTTTGATTTAGCCAGCAGTGCGATTGCTGAAGCTAACCCTCTCTTGAAATCGTCAGGAATGATCCCTGATGTGCAAATAGTATCATCAGAAACCATCGATTACAGTTTGAAACCTCAATCTGGCAGATTGGGAGTTATAGCCAACATAACTCTCTTGACCAAATGAATGGCCCAGCAACCGGGCACAGGCGGTTTGGGCATCCCAAACGTGTTTTCAACCAATTGGGACTGCCCCTACGTGGTGTGGCCCTGGGGAATTCCCATTGCTCATCAGACTAGACACTGTCACACCAACCAACGGAAAAGCAGTTGAGCCTCAGTTTAAGCATTTGAGGTCAAGCTGACATCAACTTGGCCTGCCGCTGAATCCTTTGATGTCAATTTCTATTGAGATTATCTGCCCCCCTCCCTAAAAAATTCGCTGGTTAGGTCAAACTTGTGGGACCCAATCCCTGCTTGTTCCCACATCAATTGACCACTATTTATTCAGTTTCATTGCACTTATAAAATTATTGGTCAATTTTCTTCATTTTCCTTTCAATAAATTTCTGCCACAAAAACTATCAATTTTTACTCTATTGATATCCTTCTGGCCGTAGTCCTAATGGCATTTCCCTGGTGGCATGTTGGTCCCTATACTGGATGGGCTTTACCAGTTTTGATGATTACTATGACTCCCACCATCGTCAACTGGATTCAGCGAGCCAGACACTTCTGGCAATTCAACCCCCTTATCTTAGCTCAGCCATCAATATACTGGGTTCTTGTGGCCTTACATCCACCAATTCCAAGCAAGGATCCACCCCCTTGTCTCCTCAGTTGTATTGAACCCACATACTGATAACCCTGTAGAAACTATCCCAGTGGTACAATCCCCTGCAGCGAGACCCCCAGTGTCTGGGTTTGTCTACATTTGGCTTGTTTTCGAGTTGCTATTCAAAATTGTCCTACACCAACGATTTATAACTTCCCAATTAGAAGCTCCATACAATGTCATATGTGTGGCAATGCCTCTGGCATTCTGGCTTGCTTTTTGGGTGCTCATGCACCCCAACCGGTAGGTCAGTCTAAACTTCTTCTGCCGTTTTATGACAGTCAGCCACCAAAACCAGCTCCTTTTCATGGCGCTCCAGTGTGGGGGAGTGAACCAGGATGTCATCAATATACACCACTGCACAAGTAAAGTGGAGGTCGCCTAGCATGTGGTCAATGACCCTTTGGAAAACAACGAGATGGTTTTAAGCCAGAACGGCATAACCCTAAACTGTTATATGCCATGGCGTGTTCTGATAGCCATCAGCCATTCTTGACCTTCTTTCATTTGTCCTGGTGAAATGCGTTTACTATGTCCAATCCAAAAACACTTTTGACTTGGCGAACACTTGGGAAATTGTAGCCTTCAGTGGGAGCTGGTTTGGATTAGGAACTGTGATATTATTCAAGTGGACATAATCCATACAATGCTGCAGGGTGCCATCAGGTTTCTGAGCAAATACCACAGGAGATGACATTTGTGAAGATTCTTAACTAAAAATCCTTAGACATCATTTCATTGATCCAAATTTTTGACTTGATCCTCAGTAACAGTGTATGGGTAAAGTGGGAAACTTATTAAAATAAAGTCCTCAGGCAAGTGGAAGTCGATGTCAAACTTAGAGTGAGGTGGCAAGAAGTTTGCATTGTCTATATCAAAAGTCTCATTGCAGGGTTTTAATTAAAAGCATCATGGGCAGATTGGCTACTGTTCTCAAGGCGGAGTATTCCACAGTAGCTACCAAAGTGTTCCCTTTCATCAACGTGGGGAACAGAGGAATTTTTCTGGAATAATAGAAAGTTGTGAATGCAAGCGAATTCCTTTAAGGTTAATTGTAACTGACTGTTGGTGCCACCATCCTATGTCCAGTACCTGGGGTATATTAGGTCCTGAAATGCTGAGAAATTGGTGTGGAACCAATGACTATAGGTCAAGAAGTGCAACAGCTCACATAAGGGCAGGGTGAACATTAGTACCCTAGAGGCCCCCTGATGGAAGCCACCATGGTAACTGTTATATCTAGCACTTGCACCATCTTGGTTTATAAAGTTACCCCAAGCTCCTGTGTCATATAATGCTTTCACCACAGCCCAAATTGAGCTTACTTTAATGTCCATGATGAACAAGAAATAAGCACAATTGAATTTATCAAGGCTGTTCATGACGCATATTATGGAAGCGGTATCTGCTTTCACGGGCAACTTAGAGTAATTCTGAGATTTGTTAAGAAATTTGGTAGGCCTTTCTGCTGCATGGGCATATGACAGAGGGGCTGTGTTGAGTCTGACAAATGCTTTATGGCCTACATGACTAAGATCTTTAATTATGGGATCGTGGCAGTGAGGGCACCACTAGTGCTAAAAAAGGGATTGTGGCAGTAATCCTCTTTGACTTGTTCCATTGCCTCAAGTTGGTAGGGGGACGGTTTTAGGGCTCTAGGTCCACAGGAATGAAAAGGGTGCCAGGGGTCTGTTTGACACTCCACCAATGAGTGTCAGGAGAGTGTCTATAACTCTCCCATCCTCAACGAGGTTGTATGAGGTGCATAGCCACACTGCCAGTGAGCTAATTGTCATTATTATGGTGAGCATATCCCCGCAGAGTGTGCTGGAGCTAAAGTAACACAGAGCAAGGGTGTTCAACGCGGTATATATTAATAGATAGCAAACAAACAACAAGAATTGGGTGGACCACAAAGGAGAGTCTATATCCAAGCGATGATCTGGTCTGAGGAGCTTGGGTGCCTTGATCTGAAGGGGACAAGGGTGGCCCAGCAGTGGACCAGACGCGGTATTTAATTTTGTGCAAATGAAATGGCTGGCGTTAATAGAGACCTCCCCAAAGAGGTCTGCGCACAGGTTTGCTCAAGTTAACATATTAAAAATGTAACTAACAGTATTTTATTACTAAGGAAGATGACCAACGAGGAAAGTTGGTCTCAAGAACTATACTTTAAACAAGGGGAGGCAAGTTGTCAATTGGAGAAAATCGTTTCAAGCCCAAACGAACCAATCAGCGCACCCCACCATCAGCAATAGTATTGTAGCTTGAGATCAAACAAACTCATGTGATTTATTGCAAGCTGAGTCATCCTTATTTGGAAATGGTAAATAATAAACAGGTTTTGAACCCCTGTTCTCTGAGCAACCAAACTAAGCCACACTTGTTAAGAAGGTAATTTGTATGTTTTAACGTCACTGCCATAACACATGGCTGGGCATCACGCACTTCCCCTGAACCAACCTGAGCATATCTGGCCTGCACCTAGCATTGGTCCAAAGTATACTTTAAATCATGGAGGTACTGCAGACTGACCTTTTTGGACTCCTGACTTCCAGCATTGTCTTGGCAGTTGATCCCCTCAATAAAGTCATGTAAACATGATAATGAGGTTGTAAGTCTTCATCCATGTGGGTTGACCTGAATTACCTAGATCCTGGGTCATCCAGTTGTTAATTGATGGATTTGTGTGATTAGTAATTGGTCTGGCCATGATAAGTGGTTTTAAAAAATGTACTAAGTCTGTGGGACATGCGGCTAACACCTCCCCAATCTCTTTATCCTGAGGCATTGGAGGGACATAGGGAGCGAGGGTAGTACTTCTGGCGCATAAGTGGGTATATCTTGGTGGTTCACTTCTGCTAGAATGGAGTCAGCTGCATCGTCAGATTATAGCCTTTGTTACACATCAGTTTGTTGTTCAGGTTCTCTTCAGCGTCAAACAATACAAGTACTCCGTCCTTAGTGGATGTAGTTGGTTTGGTGTAGTGGATGTGTGGCTTTAGGGTGGGTGATTTCTTGATAGTATGGATTCCATGGCGGGCCTCAATTTGCTGGGCCAGTTTGTATGCACCCTCCAACATTTGAGGTCCATTGTACCGTGTCATGTGGGAACTCAATCCCCGGTTAAATGTGCCCAGAATGCAGAAATGGCAATGTTTTCTAAAGTTAATGGGGATCTGCTAGTTAGTGGAAGGCCTTAATGTGGTCATCTAAGCTCACGGCTAAACCTTGCCACTGAAACAGTTGAAACATGAGTTATGGCCTTAAAGCCTGGGTGGCCACCATAGACATAACAATGGTGAAAATTGAGGGAGGTGACTCCCTTAGGTGCGAGTTCTGGTACAACAGGGTGCAGTCCTAGAGTTTAGTTTAAAATACCAAGGCGTCCAGTAGTGCCAAGGATTGCTGGTCTTCTGAGGCCTCTGTGGGTCCATTTAATGTAGCTCATAATTTGAGTCCTTTCAGAACCCCTGTCAGGGACTAGTACTACTTTATCCCAATTTGTGATGGCAAGCCTTGAACTTGCTAACCCTGAGCTAAAGGTCCAGTATAACAAAGGGGCAGTGCGTACCATATAGAGAATGACAAGGGCAATTGGGCGGTTTAGCCCTTAATAAGGAGGGATTGCTTCAACCACTCCCATTCCTGTTAAAGCCAATACATCATCTATGTTTGGGCGTGGAAGTAATGGAAGAGGAATTTGTTCAGGTATAGATGTTTCTGCACCCATGGTTATAGGTTTTATGGAATAATTGGTTAGACTGTATAGTTTACTATACAGTATATGGAACTGTTATAATGAAAATATGTACTTAAAGGGTTTAGCATATGATAAACTTTTATTGAACGCAAAGACTAACCATCTGAATAGTCTAGTTTTATATTCCATCCAACTTCCTGGACTTTTCTAAGCTTAATTGATTTTTGAACGGTGCACTATAATTCCTTTAAGCTTATGGGATTGCGCCTTGCATGTGATTTTGAAAGCAATGGGAATCGTCTCAATCTCATTTTAAATTCATCTTAGTGCAATTACTCGAATCACTATCATTGCAATTAGGGTAATTTAAGCGATTAATTGAACGAAACTCATTACAATCATGATTTTATATGCAAATAATCAATATAACTTCAGCACAAATCCTCTTGATCTGATGAATTTTATCTGTAATATCAGAAATTTCTCTAATGTCAGACTTTACCCTGATAACCCAATACCTGGCGAGCCACTTTATATGAAGGGCAGGAGGTGACCTATTACCATTATGTTTCATTCTTGTGCACTCAAGGGGGAAATCAGTGTGCTACTCAAATGATCAGTACTTTTTTCATCGCTCTGATCAACGCTACCCATGAACAACATGTCAGGAGGGCGCGCATAAGGCCATATAAACTTTTTAGAAGTTGAGGAGCTCAGGGTCAACGTTCCTGGGCCAAAGACATAACTGAGGTATTAATTGGCTGCGCTATATCATACAACTGACATGCCATGGAAAGACATGGCTTTCATTAAGGGTACTCCAATATCCATGACAGCATTAGCGGTCCACACTGACATTGTTGTTCTAATAATTCTAGCATAAGATCTGCAGGGAGATAAACGTGGGATATTTATTGATGAACATCATTCCTATACTGACCACCAAAATATGCGCCAGTAATAATCCTGACCAGGCTTTGAGATTTGGATTCTGACTGATGGGTTGGGTGGGGGAGAAAATTCCATCCATCCAGTGTGTACATTCAACCTGATCCCCTAACTCATCTGGATGTGCACTTTATAGCTGTGGTGTAACGCTTGTCTCGTCAATTTTGATCCCAAAGTTCTTCCCAAGGATGCATCAGCTGGATTATCATTTTTCATTTTCTTTATAATTGCAGTAGACTAGATTGAACAGTTGGTCATTACTCTCAGGTTGATAATCTGAATATGTATTTCCTTAGTCAGATGGGGTGTGCAATAATCCTAGGGGACGATTTCTGAGGTTGTCTTTGCTGAGGGAGGCTGATGCTGTAATCACCAATGAGACAGCCACGAGCATTACTGATACTAGTGATCAGTGGCTCTCCATTGGTTGAGGTGGACTATTCAAGGTGGAAAGAATCTTTGTAAAGTTACAAAATTTTAAAGTAGTTTTGGAAGAAGTAATTACTTATTAGAGGATATAATGATACAACCCAGCACTCTACAATTATCAGAGCGCTGGGTTTTTATACTATTGAGGGAATTGAGGAGCGGGGATTGGAGAAGACTTCTGATAGCAGGACGCGCAAACCATCTCTAGATCTCTGGAAACTTTTCACCATATTGTTGGTTTCACATTGCAGGTTGCCCTTTTTTGTGGTTTGTGCTGCTGAACTTCACTTTTTTGTTGGGGTTCTGGCATTCTTGTGTTGCTCACAATATTTCTAACAAGATTTTTTTGACCATCTGATGGTTTCAGCCAGATCAACCTTGATACTTATGGCTTCAACGGGAATTTGGCTTCAATCCACTCTTTGCAAGCAGATTTCATCACAGATCCTCTCAATTTTCTTATTGTAATTTTGGCTGAATTGAACTTTGCAGAAAGAATAATATTTCCTGCTTTTCAGCTGATTGTAAAATTGAGATGAGGCGGGTGGCGGAAACTTAATGGTCATCAAGAAGTGTCACATATCTGCTATCTTTTCCAGAAGAAATGCTTAGGAACTCTTCCCCTTCCTTGATCAAAAGGGATTAATCATCCAGTATAATTTAATAAGTGCAGCAGGGACCCTTGCAGAAGCTATTTTCAAGATGCTTGATCTGGAAGAACCTTTGAGACATACAGGTTTCTTAATAATGATAGAATATTACCATCAATTTATCTCTAATATCCACTCAACTCACTGAACCTCTTTCCCGTTTGCTTACCATAAAAATACTCCTTTCATATGGGGAATAGAGCAGATAATTACATCACAAGTCAATGAAGGGTTTGTTAAAAAGAAGACCAATTTTATAACATCTTGACTATGGGAAGCCATTAATCCTATTTACTGATGCCTCTAGCTTATCCATAGGCGCCATCTTCTCTCAATTGGATGATGAAATCATAGACACCCTTGTAACTTATTACAGAAAAACGCTTTCCAAAGTTGAGCAAACTTATGTTTTCATGGAGAAAGAGTGCTTAGCTGTTCTCCTAAAAGTAAAACATTTCCAGTTTTTGTATGGTACAATATTCACAGTTGTTACAGACTAAGCTTTCTTAAAATAGCTGCAAACGTGAGAGTTTTGATAGAAAGCCTAGCCCGCTGGGCTCTCAATCTTCAGCACTATGACATAAATATTATCCACTGAATGGAACCAAAGACTACGAATGTAGATGGAATGACAAGATTGCCCCTACTATATCTAGACAACAGTAAAGCTGAATGATTACACGACCTACTCATGAATCCAGACTCTTAAGAGGATGAAGATGAACTAGTTCAGAAGATGCTAAAATGACATGCTAAACAGAAGGTTCTCAAAGATTGTTAAGCAAGAAAGTCAGAATCGACTGGCTGCCTTACTTGTGACCTTCAAAATGGGTACCAGTTATAATGGAAGCCCAAGATACCTTAGGACATGGAAGAGCCAGGAAAACTTAGAAATGGATCATGGATTGCTACTATTGGAAAGGAATAATGGAATATGTAGTGGAAGTCTTAGGCGCTTGTATCACTTGTAAAAAGCAGATGCTTCATAAGGCCAAGTACAAGTATCAGCCCATGACCTCTAAGAAGCCATTTCATACCATCAATTTATACTAAGCATCTGTCATTCCCGCGCAGACTGCCTAAAGCTACTTCTAACTATTTATACCAAAAGAACTATTAGGCACAGATGCCCACAGGTACTGCTATGTGATAATAAAAAGAAATCTACTTCAAGTGTTGTGAGGATCTTAGCTATAAACATGGGAACTCAACAACTATTCTCTGCGCCTTACAGTTTATCAACTAATGAAAATGTAGAAAGAAAAAATTAAACGTTAGTTTAATATTAAAAAAAATAAACACTACTAATCCATTAAACTAGGACCAATATCTCTTAAGTACAATGATGGCTTACAGGATAAGTTTTCAATGAATTATCAAAATGCAGCTTTTCTTTCTCATAACAATCACTTTAGTTATTACAATTTGATTCGAACAGCAAATTTATATAATCACACACAGGAAAGATGGGCGACTTTAATAACAAAAATAATACAACATGGGTGAGCGTCGCGGCAAGTGGTGCGCTTAATGGTGCAACTAAAGGCAAGAAACGCCCTGGAGGGGGACCAGGAACCCAATATGCAAAGAAATCGCAAACTCAGACACCATCTGGGTTTATGGTAATTTACTGTAAATCATGCGCAATACATGTACATTCAATTCAACCAACCTTTGTCAAAGGTGGAACACGGGATCAGACTCTTCCTTGGGGATGAATCACCAACCCTGTGGGAGAAAACATGTGAGGCACAGCCCTCATTTTTCCCTCACGCGGTGTACGTAGCCACCAACAACATGGGACGCGGCTGGATTGATATTGGTTTTGAAACAGCCAATGAAGCCGATGCTGCAGCAAAAATCTGCGTGGAAATTGCCCTCCCTGAGGGCAAAAAAATTGTGCACACCGCGCGCACCAGATGGAAAAAAGCAAAAACTTTGTTCATATCCTTTGACTCACTCCCCACCAACCTTCCTCATAAGGTAATCAAGGAGGAGCTCCGCAAAGGTCTTGTGGCCTACGGAGAAATCCAACAACTTGAATTACAGAGATTTCACTTAATGCCCAACCTGTGCACGGGCAAAGCTATTGCTGTAATCAACCCCTTCCCAGAAGTGGAAGAGGATTTATCCAGAATTCCCTGCGCAGCAGAATTTCACTTGCAGATGGGGGCCAGTCGGCTGCATTCTGAGTTACACCGGAACGCGCACCACCCATTTGCAACCACTGTGGCTCACTGGGCCACAAGGAACATGCATGCCCTGTAAAAGAGGGCTTAATGGAAAATGATTTTTGTGAATAAGATATAGACGAAGATAATGAAAACTTCGCCAAATTGACTAATGGCCACCACCCATTCCACTGGGGTGAAGATGGACTATACTCCATCGTGGACCCAGTTACAAGTAAACAGCATAAAGCAGCACAAAAAGCCCACAAGAGAGCAGCAGCTGAAGCAGCGGCACACGCGGAATCCGCCATTAACCACAGACAAATTCATGAGGATATTTCAGATATTCACCAAACCAACCAATCAGAACAATATGCCCAGGTCGAAAATTTTCACAGTACCAGACTGAGCCACAAAGCGTCATTAGTCATGCACATACTGAGGAGCAATGCAACCGCAATTTGGGTGAAAATGAGGTGCACAATGCAACAAAGTTGAACCTCAAAGATATAAAATCCAATCAACAACCCACATCAAATCAACATGAGACCTGTGCAGGAAAAGTTGATGCAAATGCAAAAAACTGCAATTCCCTTGAATCATTGGGTCAGATCAAGGGAACCAACAATGGCAGTAAAAGAGTTGGAGTACAGATGCAGAGCATGGCCAAAATGAGCCGCGGTGGGATTGGACCAGAGGTTCCTCCCAACTGCTCCTGAGGCGCCACGGGCACCTCAGTGTCAATAGGGACGTTAAATATCGCAGGAGCCAGGGCTCATATGTCCCAAGCCAAAAAGCTGGCATTCCTGTGAAAACCTCTTATAGACATCTTGGCCATCCAAGGAACCCACTGCCTACAAGGGGAAGAAGAATCCTGGTCAACCAGGGTCGCACCATCACAATCAGTATGGACGTCTCACTGTGGGGTGATAGTCCAAAACAACAAAAAATTTAAAATTACAAATTCATCATCACACTTGCACGGTTGAGTCCTGGTAGCAACAATCACATACCAAGATGAAATAATTTCGTTAGCATGTATCTATGCACCGTGCACTGCAACCGAGAGAAAAAAAAATTTGAAAAAATTTCTACCCTCACCCTCCCACCAGATATCATCATGTTAGGCGATTTTAACTGCTGGGATAACCCCAATACAGATCGATGGCCTAATCCCAGGGGATACCCACCTGGACACATTGAATATCGCACAATGAAGGCATCTCTTGGCTTACAGGATGCTCTTCCTCCCAATTCACCAATCCTTCCCCATATGACAAGACCCAACATACGTGAGGGACTACTCATATCAGTGAGTCATATTGACCACATCCTCATCCCACAATCCCACCACTCAAGAATCTCCTAATTTACAACAAAAAATATCAATTTTTCTGATCACCGATTAGTTACGGTGCAGTTAGCGCCAACTCAATTCCACACACAGGTGTCACCTTGAAGAAAGCTTCACCCAGAAAATATAAGATTGCCTGAGATATCTGACTGGGTTGAAAACAAGGCTACAAACCCAGAATTCACAGCCCCATTCACTTCAGATCCCATTGGAACATGGGAAAATTTCAAAAAAGATTTAATCAACAAAACCCAACATATTGCATCACGCAAGTACACCGCGGACACAACAATCAAGTATACCTTGGCAGAACTAGACCACCTGGAAATAAATACTCCGAGATCTGACTATAGCCCTAATTGGGGATGCAAATGGGCAGAAATTTCAGCCCAACTTAACAATCTCATCTTTGAACACCAACACAGAATCAAAGTATTGAACAAAGGTAAGTTCATAAAGGAAGGTGAAACCTGTTCAACATACTTTTTCCACCAATTCCACTCCCGTGGAAACCAGCCCACATGCACACAGGTCCGCAAGACCAACAGCACTGTGGCAACTGACCCTGAGGAAGTCAAGGCATAAGTACACTGCTATTACACCGAATTATATCGCAATATGCCAACAGATCCACAAAAAATTAAAGAATTTATTCAAACTGCCAAGATACAAAGTACACCACCAAATTACAATATACTATCCCTTATTACATGGGAGGAGCTTTAGGAAACAATTCGCGGTGCACCATGTAGGAAATGCCCAGGGCCTGATGGGATACCCTATGAATTTTACAAAAAATATTCAACAAATCGCCCCCTCCTATTGGCGTCAATGAACCAGAGTTTGTTGGAAACATGCCTATTACCAGGAGGCCATGAATCCTACGTTATAACCTTGTATAAAAAGGGTGACAAGTTGGACCTGGCCAACTGACGCCCAATTGCACTCTCCAACACTGACACAAAAATTCTAACAAAAATTCTAGCAGCTAGATTAGGCGCAATTGCATCTGACGTCCTATCACCCAACCAGTTTGGGTTTATACCAGGGCATTCAATATGGAACAACATTCACCCTGTTGCAAATATTTGCCAATCCAAAGCAACTGGTACCCTGGTCTTCTTGGATCAGGAAAAGGCGTATGACCGTGTTAGCTGGCCATACCTAAAAGAATGTCTACATGCCTTCAAACTCCCACCAAGATTCATAAAATGGGCGATGCTCCTAACAGAATCTGCAACCATAGCTGTATGCGGCCCTGGATTCCTAACAAACAAGATTAAACCACACAGAGGGCTCAAACAAGGGGATCCCCTCAGCCCACTGCTATACAATTTCAGCTTTGACCCGCTCCTCCGAGTAACTGACTCACGTCTCATGGGGATAACCGCACAAGGACAAACAACAGTCAAGATACTGGCCTTTGCAGATGACTGCATAGCAGGTATAGCAAACAATGAAGAGGCCTGACAGCTGGAACACACTATAGAGGAATACTCCAAGGTGAGCAATGCATCACTCAACAAAAGGAAGACAGAAATCATCCTCTTGGGCAAATACACAAACAATTGGGCCACAACATCAGAACCTCACACCAACACTCGAAGAAAAATCCCAATTATATTACCCTTTGCAACACCTCCCACCACCACTCCTGTCCGACACCTTGGAATCTGGCTAGAATCAGGGGGATATGCTAATGAGACAATGGAAAGTAACCTGTTACAACGGGTATCCAAACGCGTCGCCTCCCTCAAGGGAAGAACCCCAGGACTAACAGGACGAGTTACAGTTGCTAACTTGCTCATCCTCCCAATACTGTGGTACCAGGCCCATGTGATAGCCTTCTCACCTACCTTTATAACCTCAATTCGCGCGCTTATCCAGGGCTGGCTGTGGCCTGGCTCTCACCCTCCTATACGGATGGAAACACTATTTGGCCCACGCTCAAGCGGAGGCATGGGACTAATAGATTTTGAGAGCCATGCCAATCACATCCTAGGTACTTGGATAAAGGAAATCTTTGCTCCAGACCTCCCGCAACAACATTGGTCCAGAGCAGCAAGGACTAACTTTGCACAGGCGCTCAAATTAACCAACCCACATAGTCCACCAGACTACTTTCATACCTTGCCAAGCACCCTACTGCAACGGGTCCACATGGAACCTCCCCTCATTTCAAACATATCCTCCAAACTATCCGCCGAATGGGATGGACCATAGAGAACATGGGTACTATACAGGGAAGGGGATGACCCAGCCCCCAATTCAAATTAAGAAACCCAGAAAACCACCCCCAGAGGGATATGCTCGCAACAACCCCAAGCATAGCTAGGATAGAATACCTAGATATGCTAGACATTCCTTATGATTTAACCACACAGAAAGCAATGTGGAAAATGACACACCACCCACTCCTACAACCAAGGATAAGAGCAAACGCCTGGCGCTGTTTGAGAAGGACCTATAGGACAGCAGACCGCTCCAACTCCCTCCACAAAAAATGTGCAGTATGTGGAGGGGAGGGATCTCTACATCACCGCCTAGAAACATGCCCCCCAACCAAATCTATATGGCAGAAAGTCGCACGCCTGCTCAAGATTCAAAAATAACAGGAATTCTTGATATCAAAGAGTATCTTCGCGCTCCAAATTGAGTCACCAATCCCATCTACACTCCACTCCCTAATAATACCCATTGCAATGTGGACAATACATATGATTTCATTAGATGCGTTCAAGGGCACAGTCCCAACCATTCATGGGATTATTAACAGATTCCATGTCCACTTAATAGAGCACTTCCAAGCCTGGCTCTATGGATATATGAGACCAAGACAAAAAGCGCTCATATAATCATGGTTCCACTCTGGTTCCTCCACACAGACCCCTTCCTTCACACCTGCTCCATAGCAGGGGAAACCCCCTCAGAGTAATGCACCAACCCCCCCATACCTGGCAGTCCCGCTGGCAACAGGGGTAACTTGAGTACCCTGGGGTGCCTAATTTTTATATTTCTTAGTTATTCTCTTAGTTTCACATATATTCAGTAATGTCTGTCCCCTGGTCAGCTTACCTCAGTTAAATAAAATGAATTATCAAAATATCTCCTTCAAGGCCATATATGGAAGAGAACCTGGAATTCCAGCTCTATAAGCTCATGAAGTTACCAGTGAAAACACCAAAGAGCCTGAGAAAGCGCTAATAAGATTGATTCAGAAGATTATTAATCACAATCTGAGGGATGAGAAATCTAGACAAGATGGTAGCAAAAGAAGGTCAATAAGCAAATGCATCTCACCAATCTCTACCCGCTCTTAAGATTTCAGGCTTAATCCTTTACTATCACAATTGTATATTACCCTAAGGAGAAAAGTTATAATTCATCTTGGATAGGCCATATGATATAACTTTATAAATGTGAAGGCAAATACTCAATCAAGTACTTAGAAACTAAGGTAACTATCGACTGCGTACATATCTGATTCTTTCATTGGCACTCCCTTGCCAATATTCTTGAAGGGGGGTGATTGTGTTATAAGGATATTAGACATAATGGGAAAAATATTGACCACTTGAATCCCACAACTGAATCAATACCTATACCCAAGAAGAGGGTTAAAGAAGCTACCTTGGTTGATTACACAGAAAAATCAGTAGTCAATAAGGCTCAACCCAATACTAAAAAAGTCCATTAGATCAATTTGAGCTTAAAATACCCAGATAAATTATAACTAATCATAATATAGGATAATCAGAAGGTCAGGCAACTAATACTCAAGGTGCCACTTGAGGCAGCAAATTAAGACAACCCTTCAAAAGGGTAAAAATTAAAATCAACCAACGATCAACCTAAGTGATACCAAGTCTCATCTGATTTGTTATATCAACTTACAAATTTACCCTATCAAAAATATGCTAAAAAGCACTATACCATCCAGAATGCATCTCCTGACCAGTAACCTCGCTTCTGGATTTTCCCATCCGTTAATTATATCAATCCTTCTTTTTTGGATTTATACTATTGGTGTTACATAAAAAACCTCATTTAAAAAATATTAAATTCACATGATCAATTCTATATCTCATCTTGGTACTTGACTTCAGTAAGTCTATATCATTACACTTACCATAGGACAGATACTCTAGCTGACAGAGCATAAGCGGTGACTTGGCACTCTTTAGCATAAAAATATACTTGTCATGTGTCTCATACGTCTACAGGTATTGACTGTTGGGCTTCTTATGAACAGCACCATTAAGCTCAAAAATGAGAGCCCAACACATGGTAAGGCAAACAAATGTTACATTATGACTTGGGTTTGGTTTTAGTTAGTGAGTAAAATTAGCTTTAGGTTCCTTAGCTGAGATAGGCTTAGTGTTGAAAATTGGCGCCAACCTTACAGCATTTGAAAACTGAGATCCTACTAACCATTACAGTAATATAGACTCACTGTTTCTCTGGAGAGCCATCATGTACCAGATTCAACCTGACCTTGATATTTGCATGAGTCCCAGTTGGTGAGGAACAGCACCTTTGGGAGACTGTGAATGATAGATACCCCAGACTCTGAAAGATGGTTAGTGAAAATTCCAATGAAGTCTCCTCACTAGGATACTGGTGCATCAAATGGAATATAATCCAAAAAGCTCCCTCATCCTCCAACAGCTTATACTACATAGAGTTAGCTATGCATCAAGTAGTGTACTACATACCTTTAATAATTTCGTTAAAGAAATCACTTTTATGGTTCAGATGGGAAACTTATTACCAGAGTAAGCATGAGGAGGGAGCGCATCCTAGCAACCACTAGGCATGCTTCCCTGAGTTGAGCAAAATGATTTCAGAAGCTCAATTTCTAACTTGCCCTAATTGCATTTCCTCTCATGATGGGTCTAAAATTTTTCAAAACAAATTCTCTGATCCTGAGGTTACTTTCCATAGAAAAATATACTCAGTGCTAATACCTCTCTAGGGCTTACTCTAAAGTAATCTCTCTAGTAGAGGTGATGTAACATCTTGGACCTCACCATAATAGCAAGGCTCCTTACCATTAATTACTAACTTAAAGTTTGAGCTCCAAATCCCAATCCAAATTGTCTTTATGAGTTCCTCTCTATTTTTCATTTAATTATTGCTGAAATGTGCCTCATTAAGCCATTTCTTAAGTTTGGGTAAGCTTAATAATATTTAAGGGGGTCCACATAAGTGATTTCATAATATCTAGACTTTTCTAGCTTCAAACCTTATTATGTAATTAGGTTTTCCAGCTTTTTTGCCACAGCTTTACTTTCAATATAATTTATTTTTGTTTTTGAGAGCTTTGGTTGCATGAAGTCTTTTTTCAGCATCTGCAGTTCTACAAGTCATATTTTTCAGGACTTTATTTAGAGTTTTAGTTTTTAATTTACATATATTAAAAAGATAAATATTAATTTACTTTTGTTGTACAGCACGCTTTCTGGACCTTTCACTATCAATAAGGGCATCATCACATTAAACATTGTAATGGGCCATTTAAACAATTACACTAACTCCTCATCCTTATAGATATAGTAGCTTGCCTCTCCCACTATAAACTTCTTTTCTATAAATACCATCAATGGTTATCTATCCCCAACTTTTTTAGGTGATATCTTCTTCAAATGCTCCTAAGTCATTTATAAAGTTTTAGAAAGCTCCTTAAAGTTTCAATTGTATCAAAACTAGTTTGATGTCCAGATAGTTTTTTGTGTTTGAGCTGCATATTCTTAATCCATACTTCAAATAGATGTCCTTTCATATCCTGGCAGTGTACTAAGCATGCTGAAAACCTGATTAAAAATCAGTAATTGTAAGTAATAACATAAAGTCCCAAAAAAGCTTACCTTTTCAATTAATGATTAAAATATCTTAATACTTAAATGTTCCAACTTTAGAGATAATTAAAGCCTTACACTTTGACTGATACTATATCTTAATGATGCAATTATCTCACTCACAGCTTCAGTTAAACCCCAAAGAAAATAAAAATTCTTAGCTCTATGCGCAAATAGAATCTAGACTCTTTAATTGCTCTATAAAAAATTGAGCTATATATATTAGTATTAAGAAATCAAATTTCCATCTTCTTATAAATTTAGATTGAATGGGTACTCATAGATTGTTAAAATGTTTGTCATGTTTAAAGACATTATTGAGGGGACAGATTGTAGATATAAGGCTGAGCGTGATGAGGCCAAGAGGAAAAGTTGGCAGGCCTTCCTGACTTGAAGCACACCTTGGACTAACGCTGGTAAAGGCAAGATATGCACAAAATTGGTTTTGGAAAAGTGTGTGATGGTTGGATGAGCTTTACATTCATGGCATTAAAATGCACCAGCTATATTAAAAATAATGACATAACTTTACGTTTAGTTAAAGAAAGGGGCTTTGAGATCTGTTCAATTTATAATATTGCTAGATCCAGAGAAGTTCAACTTCAGTCAATCACTCAAGTGCAGGCTAACTCATGCCAAAGTATGACAATAGATGGAAAGTTACATTTATTAGTTGAGTTGAGCACAGTGCCTCACCTGATGGATGAGGCTTCCCCCCTTAATTTTTTAATAAAGATCTTTTGAGACCAACCTTCTTTGTTGTTGACTTGTTTACAATAAACCCCGTTAATTTCATTTTTTGTATGAGGAAACTGTTTGACTTCTTTGTGGACCTTATTGAGGAGGCCTCAAATAAAGTTATTCACTACATTCTTCCCAGATATTTTCCAATCTCAAAACACCTTTGGTGGAACCTGGACCTCTGAGTATTAGGGACAAATATCACACCAAGAATTTTCTAGCCAGTACAGGTTTCAAACTCAGAATCTGCACTAGGGTTGAGCAGGTTTACCTGCCAGGCTAACCACCCTTTGAACCTCTGAATATAAAAGCAAAGAGCCTGGACACAGAACTCTACCTGGTGATGGATACCTTCTGGGGGTCCAACCAGGTTTTAGCATTTTTAGTTTATTTGAGTTTATATTTAGTTCTATATACTATCTCCATGGGGACTTGTGTACCAGCCTCCTCTGCAGTGCCCTGTTTCACCTGTTGTTTGTGAGTTGTTCCCTGTTTATATGGTGGGGCATTCCTCACCACCTCTCTGGGAAACAAGAGAGATACAGACACTCTCAGGACAGTTTATAAAGCCACATCCAAGACAAGTGACATAAAACTATAATGGTATTGTTCATACTTTATTATGAAGTTCTTATTATACTTATCTTCTTCATTGCCTTTAGATGGTCAGGATGAGTTTTATCAGCATTTGTGAAGTACCTGGTGCCAGACTATAATAAAATATGATGATGCTATGAAGTAAGGCATAACTACCTGTTAATCAATTATATGAGTGGTATATAACTTACATTTGTTAGTTTATTTAAGGTAAGCTGGCCAGGGGATGGACATTACTAAAAAAAGAAATGAAGAATCATTTACTTGAAACTTGAGCATTATTAACTCTATCAAAGAAAGGTTTTCCACCTCCAGATCAAAACTCAAGTCTTTCTTGGTACGTCATGGGTAAGGATTTCATGTTATTAGACCTACTAACCGCCAATAGCTTTCTTTGGCTGGCACCCCAATCAATGTGCAAAGGGTTGGAATAAAACCTGCAACGTTTAGGTTGGTAGATGAATGCCCTACTGACTCCCCTTACACCCCCTTATAACTTACATTTGTTATGAGGCTTCTGTTCAATTTTAAAGATGATAAAAGTTATTCTAAATATAGATAAGTGTATGTTTTAACCATTTTCACATCAAATAAGCTTTTGAATCTCAATCTACAGATACCTCAAACTTTTATTGGTAAGCATTCAGCTACTTTAAACTAGTAAGCATTCACTTATCAGACTAATGTTTTCTGATGCCATAGCTTATTAACCCTGCTGTATCCCCTATGCCACTTTCACCTTTAACAAACGAAAATTCTCTATTTGATAGTAAAATAAGCTTTATAATGTTCAACTACTGTTAAAGCTTTATACTATTAATAATTGACATAGGTTAATTTCCATAAAAACCTACAGGGGCAGATCTTGCATTTTATGTACTGATTAGTAGAGTTAAAAGACCACTGCAACCCTCAAATTGCAGAGCGCTGTTGTCATAGACCTATCAACAATAAAGTTCAAAAGTTGTTGCAGATATACCAGTTTAATTATATGCAACCTTCACCAATTAGCCAATAGCTGTTTATGTAATTTATGTTTTCTTATCAGAAAAAAAATTCCATGATAGAACAATATCAGTAGTTCACAACAAGTTATCCATCTGCATGTGAGTTGGAATTTCAGTTGACCACATTATCCAACCTATTGACCAATTAATTAATTTGACAACCAGTGGTTACAGTTGTATACCTTGGCAACCGTTGCCAACTAAAGCTATTCTTGTTGGGAATTATCCCTGATGATATTGAGCATGAATCTGATGAGGGAACAACACCCAATAGTTGAATTATTGCAGTGACAATTTAATATTGGCAACTGTTGCCAACTAAAGATATCCTTGTTGGGAATCATCCCCAACAATATTGAGCAAGGATTTGATGTGGGAGCAACACCCAATAGTCAGATTATAAGGAACTGTTCAGAGGAGATGTATGGGGCATCATCATAAACTACCTAAGCATTCTAATAACCTGTGGTAAATAGTAGGATTGTCATCAGCCAACACAATTGGTTTTCAGTTCCTGACACCAATAAATTGGTCACTGAACAACTGTGGATTAAGCTACTTATGTAAATCAAGGCAAGGATACCTGACAAGATTTTGTGCCTAAAACTTGAAGTTCAATCCAGTATAGGAGAGCAAATAATTCCCAGCGGACATCTGAAAAGTTGTGCACCATTTTTTCTAGAAAAACCCCAAGTATTCCCTAATAATATTAGATTAAAACTTGATAACAATGAAGTTGTTTATATATTGTCTGTATATCATTACTCTTGAATAATAGTGCAAGGGTCCAATATCCTTAGATTATTTTACCAAATCTCCACTTGGCTCTGCATGAGATAGGGAATTGTTCCCTACCAGATCAAAGATATCTTCAAGATGAAAAAGCACCTATCTAACATTGGACCCTTTACTCAACATGGCTTTTGGGCAATCAACCATAATAGCCTTCATACTATTATTGCCACAGTTTATATATCTTCAAACAATCAATGCATGTGGTCAAGAATCTGTGCAGTTGAAATCAGGGTTCAGAAGCAAGCTACCATCCAGTGGCCCAGATTTTAACAGTGTGATAAATGATGATAAAAAAATATTTAGGATTGTTTTATAGGTGTCCTCGCACTTCTCCTTTGACTCTTAGCAATCCATCCCCTTAGTTCTTCACCTTGTCTCCTACTGAGGATGATTCCTCTGCCAGTTGTAGATGGGTAAGCCCAATTAACTGTACATAGCTGCTTCAAAGTTAGTTGAAGAGTGACATAGACATAGTGGAGATGGAGAGAAGTATTTTAAGATTATTGAGTATCATCAAGGTTTATAGCATAAATGATTATTAAGGTTATTTATATAACCGTTTACTTGCCTTAAATTATATGTGGTGCTTAGTCTCATTGGTCAAGGATTTTCCTAAAGCTAGCATCTCACTCTATTGGTTGATCCATCACTTCCATTATCATCTGCCTCTATAGTGATTATAAAAAACAGTAAGGTCATGATGCTGGGGTCACACTGAGTTTACATGTAGGCCCTTTAACATATATAGTTGCATTCATTAGCACCTGAGTGAGGTTACCCTCATATGTGTTATTGGATTGTTACCCTCTTGCTTCAGGTTTCTTATTAGATCACTTAAGAGTAAGGGTCTATAAAAGCTGATCCAGTCAGTATTCTTAGTTTTTAATTCTTGCTGCCATAATGAAATTTATCATGAATTGCTTCTTAGGGAAACATGATCCGGGTTTAATTATATAATAGATTGGGCATAGCTGTTCTCATTTATCAGGGAATGCATCGCAGTAGTGGTCCCCTTTGCTGACAAGATAAGGGTCTCAATACTCTCAGATGATAGCCACCTTAGAGCTGCAGGTATCATTGGCAATATTTGAGGCAAATCGTTTTCTCTAGCCAGGAAATTATTTGTATACTTAACTTCATCAGTAATATAAATTTTCCATTGGTGGGTTTATTTTTTGATAAGCATGTATAAATCTTTGGAAGGTTTGAATGTATCAGTGCTTTATTTAAGGCTGATGTTATAACAGCCATAACATCTAGATAACTTAGGGTCTTGTTAATCTCTTCTGGTACACTGTAGCTGTAGAGATTTTTATCAAATTTTACTTTTTCAATGTGTTCCAAAGATTAATAATATCCTTAATTGTGCAATTAGTATCAATCATTTATTAGCTACTTTGATTTTAGGCTTCTAAAACAATCATGGATGATTCTCAATAACTTTTAAGTATAACTATAAGGTGTGAGCTGTTTGCCACAATTTTTGGATATGTATTTGTAATCCTCTGATTTAACCATCTAATCCGATCAATCAATTATGGCTATATAAAAGCTTATAAATATCATCATCACTTTATATCACCCAATACTGATGATGTTGGTACTTCTATTGTAAGCAATACTGCCTTACACTTGAGTTACATTTTTACCCGCTCCTAATTCTGGTTAGATCCTAAAGTAAGGGTAAAAGTCAGGTGGTTTATTTTCTGGTAGAGTATACCAATGTAATAATTGGATAGGTGGACATTTGATTGCTGCTCATCGTCCATTTATACCCCAACTTTATCCCTAGTAAAGTACACTGGATATTTACAAGTTTATTTATAAGCTTTCTGATATTTAGGATACATCAATCTACTATCCATATTGGTATGCAAAGGTTGCCAAAGTTTATTATAAACCAAGTTATTGAGTCAATTGTCAACCATCCTTGTTGGCTCAGATTGGTTTCTTACTTCATACTGAGGAGCACTTATTATTATCAACCCCTAAAGGAACCTGTGCATTTTAGCAATAATTTTAAAATGTCATAAAAGTTTAGCATATTCATCTACCAGGGTAAGCAATAGGAAACTTACCGCATAGCCTTCCCAGATTGCTTGGATTGTTCTGGCTTCTTGTTATTCATTTAACCCACTATCTTATAATGGTCAATGGAAATCTATTATGATATTCAACCTGCATAAAAAAGCTGCTTTTTCAGAGTGACTTGTATTGATCTGCTCAAGTAGCGGTATAGGGAATCAATGCTTTAACCAAACTTAGGATTCCCGCTGTCAGGTACCTGAGAATTGTTAATATATAGGGTAGTGCCATGTTACCACCTTGCCTTTAAGAAGGCTGCACCTTTGCAGCACAGCGCTCATCAGGAAGCAGGATACCCAGTGAATAGGTAATTAAAGCGCTAAACTTCAATCCATACTTTTTAAAAAATAAAAGGGGTGCTTTCTAAAAGTTTACAGATGCCTTTAGATACTAGTCAAAGTCTATACCTTCTCAAATCCGCTCAGCTTGGTACAGGCTTATCAGCTGTTAAACTGCTTTTAAAAAAACTATAACTTTAAAGTTTCGACCACAAAGCAGAAGGTTAAGCTATCAGTATAACTTATTCCACGGATCCACCCCAGCATTCACTTAAAGTTTGGTAAGATGCAAACCTATACCAAAAACATCAATATGATATAGCTTATATCACTTATCTATGGTTTACCAACTCATAACTCTGCACTATAAATGGGTAGGAAGGTGAGTGATTAAATTTAATAGACTTTGGGTTGGTAAGATTAAGTTTAAGCTGGTACCCTCCCCGACTTTATTTTGGGGTACCATCTGATCTGGTATAAATATAAATTTGGATCAGTTAATGCAGGTAAAATTTAAACCAAGTTAACGCCACTCAAAAGTTTATTGAAAGGTTCAGTTGAATAATTGGCTTGATTGATGATAAGGTTATTATTCGTTTTAGAATGAACTAAAAATAAAACTTCACATCTGAATAATTTCATCCCAAAATTTATGATATAGAAATCAATTTATTTATGAGTTAATCTAAACCAAATGAAGAGCTGGGGAGTTGCAACCCTTTAAATCCACCTAAAGATATTTGATTGATGGCTCATTATTAGGGACCTTTTGGGGTTGAGCCAAAATTAGAATTTAGTTACAATTGGGGTACAATCAGACTGATTTCTAGTTATTGGTTAAGATTTTATGGGCATCACACCCATGTAGTTTAGAGGAAAGGTGATGTAGCCTTTCCAAGATGTATCAAGAGAAGTGATTCCTTGAACTATTTCCTTATACCAGAAAGGATTCAACCATATAGGTGAAGCTAGTGTACAGCAGGAAATTTCAGATGTGGTGAAGAGCTTAATAAACCTTGCCTGCAAGCTATTGGTCAGGTGGTAGTGCAAGGAGAGGAGTTAAGGGGTGAAGACGTAGTTAGCATCTGAAGTAACCCTATCTGAGGAATTTGCAGAGAAAGGACAGTTTCAAGTTTTCCCCTCATAGTTTGTAGTTTGTAGTTCAGTTAAACTATAGTAGTCTAATAAAAACCGCTCAACCTTGAAACCCTTTGTTGTAACACACTTAATAACTTGGCTATATTGATCCGGGAGATCATAGGGCAGCTAGCCATAGTATAAGTGGTGACAGGAGATATAGCCTCCAGCCTTAAGTTTTAGAGCTTATATTGAAAAGCACCATCGGTTGGCCTGCTGTCCCCATACTTACAGTTAACTGCAACTCCACTTTTTATCGGTTTAACAAATAATTATCCACTGGTAGAAGCAAAACCTCCAACAGGTGCCCAAAGTATATGGGGGCATAGAAATAAAGGAGGGGTCATCTGATCTATCATCCACCAACTTTTAGGCTTAATAGTTTTTAAGTTTGGGCTAAACATCTGACCCAACCCCAAAATTTATGTGAGGTTGACGGGCCATCGGTGAAGTTATATTTAATTTCAGATGATTAATAAGTTTCAATACCTGTTACCTGCCCAATAACTTATGGCCCAATCTTATTTATAACGGGTAATTTTATCAAACTTGGTACTCGGTTAAGTTTTTACTAAAGAGGTTAGGTTTCAACCATCTCATGTACCCCTAAATCCTAGTATTTCCAACCGGTAAGCCATAAGCCATGGGGGTTATGGGGTACCTTTAAATCCCATACCAGCAACTACTTGATCCAAAAAGTTAGATTTAAACTAGAATGTGGGACCCCTTTACCTCAGGCTCCAAACCTTTTTAGAGGGGTCAACCCGCTTCCATTTTAGTCGAAGGTTATTTTTTCGGGTCTCAACTTTACCCTTTGAAATGAATTTTACCCTGACCGGACCAACTATTTTACCTCCTATTAGTAAATCTCTCACTTTAGAAATCGGTGAATTTTAATGACTGGTAGTCGGGTAAGCTGGGTGAGATGGCCAGTTATAAAGGGGAAAGTTGATTGAAGTATTGGGTACTGAATTGATCAAGTCAAAAATATGAGCCGGGTTTGGTAAGTGAAATGAATGTGGGGTTTAAAAAAGGTAAGCGAAAAGAAGGTGGGGTTTAAAAAGAAGGTAAGCGAAAAGAAGGTGGGGTTTAAAAAGAAGGCAAGTGAAATGAAGGTGGGGGTTAAAAAGAAGGCAAGTGAAATGAAGGTGGGGTTTAAAAAAGGTAAGTGAAACGAAGGTGGGGTTTAAAATGTGGGTGGGGTAAAAAGTTAACTTCGGTTCCGGCTAAACGGTTCACCCACCTCACCAACTTCAAGTCATTAAATCGGTGTAAAAGAGCCGACTCATCCACGCTTTCCCAAGGGGTTAAGCTTGGGTCGGCCCCGATATCTATGCGCCACTAACGGGTCGACTTGGAAGTAGAGGTGAGTGATCGCACGAGGGGATGCGCGGGCGTTTTAATCTTAAAAAGGTACCAGGTTAGCGGGTAGGGTAAGGATGGGGTCAAGTCAGGTTAGCGGGCAGGGTGAGGTAAGGGTGGGGGTCAAATCAGGTTAGCGGGTGTGGTGAGATAAAGATGTGGGATCGCACGAGGGGATGCGCGGGCGTTTTAATCTTAAAAAGGTACCAGGTTAGCGGGTAGGGTAAGGATGGGGTCAATCAGGTTAGCGGGTCGATAGAAGGGTCAAACCTCAACCGCTTTCCGCACCTCCAAAACGTGGGCGTTGGTGGATACGGTTAGGGTTTCGGGGAGGAACTTATTAGGGGTAAGGTGGAGGGGGGCGAGGGCGGGCACGTGGTCGAGGTACTCGTCGTAGTAGCACGTGACGGTTATTTGAATTTTCTGATTCCTCGGGAGGTTGGTGTGGAAGCTGACCGTCCACGGGCCGGCCTCGAACTTGCGGCGCAATAGGTAGACGAGGTGGGATGGGTTTGTATTCGCGGCGCCGAACCTCGGAGGGGGGCGGTTGGTGGGAATAGGTTGGTATCCAACGCCCTCGCCTCGCCCTCCCCTTGACCTTTAGATGGGTGAGTTGGATCGCGGTGGGGATCGCGAGGCGGCACTTGCGGGTATCGTGGGCTTTGACTTGGAACCTTCGTGTCCGGTTGCTGGGGAGGTGGGTGATCTTTATTAGCTCGGCTGGCGGCACCTCGAAGGTGGGCTCGAGCCCTTCGAACGTCAGCGTCGCGAACGGGGAGCCGGGGATCAGCTTAAACAAAGTCGGGGTTCGTGCTGAGGCCTCGAGTAGCTTGGGCGCCGCCTCGCCGAGGCCCACCAGCCCCCTAACGGTGACGGGCGAGGACAGGGTCGCGAGGTCGTAGGTCTGCCCCCAGAAGAGGGTGGAGGGGTCCTGGGGGGACAGGGGAGGCACCAGCAGCGCCGCCACAACCAGCCCGAGCCACGCCAGCCCAATGAACGGCAGCGTGACCCGAAGGTGATCGCCCGCCAAGCTGAAGATGGGGATGGCCGGTAGGAGGGCCATCAAACCAAACGCCGAGAGCAGGGTGTAGACGAGCATCGGGGACGTCCCGGTGACCAACGACTGGCTCATGGACCCCATAACGGTATTCACCGCATCGTGCAGCAGCACGCACGGCACGAACCCCATCACCGTGATCTGCAGGGCTCCCAGCAGACCCTCCCTAATGCGCGGCTGGGCGTTGCTCGGCTTGCCCTTCCAGCCCGCGAAAAGATCCACAACGAGCGTTAGCGCAAACGTACCAACGTAGGCGCACACGAACCACGTCATCAAGTAAAGGATCCCAACCTGCGCGATCCCCGCCACCCGCTGCCCCACCATCGCCAACAGCCACACCCCCGCCAAAGCGAAAGCCGAGGCTTGGAACCGGCGGTGGCACGGCTGATCCCCCCGAAATAACCCATCGGCCACCGCCACGCACGCGGCCGCCAGAAGCATGTTCATCACGTAGAGCAGCACCCAATGGCGGTGGATGGCCAAAAGGTTCACCTTCACGATAAGGCAGTTGGTTCCGAACGACACCCCCCAAACAGGAGCAGGCCCACCCCGATGGCTAGCAGCGCTTTGGCGGCAGGACCGACGGCGAGGGCCCAGCGATCCGGGCTCATCCCCCGCCGGCACTTTGGGAGGGTGCCACACAGTATGACGGTAAGCAACAGGAGGAGCATCACCGCCAACCCGATGGCGTGGTCGGTGGCGAACGAGTAGTGGAATGATACCAGCGATAGCAGCGAGTAAAAGATGCCGGCGGGTTGCACGGTTGGGTCGGCGTCGAGGAAGTCGGAACGGTCGATAGCCTGGGCGAGGGGCCACAACGACTCGCCCATTGAGCTCAAGGTGGCTGGGAAGGCGTGGTGGAAGTTATCGAGGGCGGTGTGGTACACGGCGCGGTTGCGGTAGATGGCAAAGTCCACGCCGGGGATGGCGCGCCGGTTCGAGTACACGGCGTAATCGGTTACGGAGTTGATGACGCGCATCTGGAATAGGTCGTTGCCGAGCACGGAGGTGGTGGGGCGGGGGATGGCGCGGGCGAGCGCCACCAGCTTTGGGTTGGAGCACTGGAACAGCAGCACGCGGCCCCCGGCCCCCGAACCCTCCAGGTTCAGGAAGGCCTTCACGCTGGGGGCCCATTTGTGGGCCATAAAGGCGACCGAGCCCAGCACGCCCGCCTCCTCGTGGTTGTTGAAGTTGAAGATGAGGTCGTGTTTTGGCGGGTGGACGGAAGCTAGCCGCAGCATCTCCATAGCCACCGCCACCCCCACCCCGTTATCGTTGGCGCCGTAGCTGAGCTGCACCGAGTCGAAGTGGGCGGAGATCAGTAATGCGTTTTTGGTGCCGGCGCTGCCGCGGATCCGCACCAGCACGTTGCCGGACTCCATATAGCCCGTGACGTTGGACCGGCCGAGCAGATTGGTGGGGGTATCGTGGCCGGTGAAGGTGAAGGTGTTGCGGTCGTCCACCACCTCCACCTTGCGGTTGATTTGGTCGCGCACACGGTACGCGTAGTCGAGTATGAAGTCGCGCACCTCGTCGTTGGCACGCATGTTGAAGTGGTGGGGGGCGCGCGTTATAACTTGGAGGTGGGCATACGCCCTGTCAAGTGAGAAGTGGGGGTGGGAGTCCAACGGTAGTGAAGCGTTGGTCCAGTTCGTAGGGGTCGGTGGGGTATCCTTCGGGGTGGCGGTCACCAGCAGCACAACCATTAGCCCCACCAGCTGTGCGAGACCCACCAAAACTAACGCGGCCACCGCGGCGGAGCGGGGGAACGGGGTGGTAACCTTAGGTACCCAACCGGCCCCCTCACATGATGAGCGTTGAACCTTACGCTTAACCGTTAGCTCGAAAGCCTCCGTGGTACAACCCACGCGGTTACGCGACGCCAGGTTACGGTTTAGAATCGGCATATTCGGGAAACCTGGCTAAACTTACGCTTTAATACTCAAATTCGGCCCAACTCGATTCTCCTATCGTCCACCATTCGCTACCTTTGATCGGTTATTTGAAACCATTTAATCGCTTAGTTTAGAACCATTTAATCGCTTAGTTTAGAACCATTTAATCGCTTAGTTTAAATCGTCATTTAAAAGAATCGCATTGTACCTAACTTCGGATTGGCTGAGTTGAACCATCCGAAAAGGTTTTAAACGTAGGTGGGAAAAGATCGTCTATAGGTGAAATGGGTAATGGGATGGTTAGCTAAACTTAATCCCCCATTACTATAAGGTTCGACCATCAAAAATTTTATGGAGAGTGGGTGGCGTAAAGATCGAAATTTAAAGATCCGAACCTTTTCCCATACCGAGATGGGAGCTTTTTATAAACTTTGAAACTTGGGTAAGGGTACCTTCGCTTCACGTATACCCATCCAACTTCACTCCAAAACCATTGGGTAAGGGTACCTTCGCTTCATGTATACCCATCCAACTTCACTCCAAAACCAAGGGTTGACCTTCAATTGCTCACATTTCCATTTAAAGTTTATCGGCTCTCCCCTATCGAGTTACCATGAGGAATTATTGTCAACTCCAAGGGTTGATAAAAACCTATCGGTTCGGTCTAACTTTTTACCCTGGATGGATCTGGTTGGGGATCGGATTTAAAAGTTCCGATATTTTATCCAGATTGAAATTTATACGATCAGCCCTTTGGCTGACAATTAAGCTCGAAGCCTTAATCTCACCATTATGCTAGAAGCCTTAAATGATCATCGATTCATCTTTTAACCGAGATGGGGGATCGGTTAATTGATCGTTGGCTAAACCTGATCAATTGAAAGGAAGCCTTAAATGATCATCGATTCATCTTTTAACCGAGATGGGGGATCGGTTAATTGATCGTTGGCTAAACCTGATCAATTGAAAGGGATGGCTTGGCTTATACCCATTTTAAATGGGATCCTTAAACGTGAGCTCGAAAGCTCATATCTTATCAGGTTTCTATCGATACCTTTGAGAGTTATTGGTCGATCGACGTCACCCAACTTTAAAACTTTCGGGTGCTAGGTGATCCCAAGTTCGGTATACTAAACCCTATCGAAGGAGCGAGTGGCACCTGATTCTAAACAAATCATAGTCGGGTAAATTTTAATTGGTAACGGATTCGATTGTTTATCAACTAGCGTTGAATTCGAATATTTATCAGTTGACAAAGAATTCGATTATTGATCAATTGGCATAGAGTTCGTTATTTAATCGAGTTTAATTTACGAATCCAAATTTTCAACCGTTTCCAACGTTGCAACTATTCGGTACCAAATGGGATAAAGCGATGAGATAAAAATATCCACTGATGGTCAAGCTTAACCTTGGATTTGAAAGGTTGTGATGAAAGGTTTAACAGGGTGAAAGTCTAGATGGAAGCCAATTATGCCTAAATCTACTACCATTAAACCTTTAAAGCCACCGATAAGATGATTTTAAGTTTTAAGGGGGGTTGGGGAGTTTAGCCTAAAATTTACGCCACCGATCCAAGTCTAAAATCATTCGCACCCAATTAAAGAAATTCAATCTATAAAGTCGAAGCTTAACGATAAGGTTGCAAGACGGCGGGTAGAAGTGATTGGGGTAAGGGGTGGATAGTATGGGGGGAAGATCTAAATAGAAGTGCTTCATTGATCAACTGCTATTAATAACCTACTTGAACCCAATTCAAATTCTGCGACTGGCTAAACTCACGCTACCAAAAAGGGTATCCAAAAATAATTCAGTATTTTAATGGTAAAATTACCTTCAAGGATACTACGGTTATACAGATTACCATTTAGCCTACCGCATTAAGTTAAACCACTTCCTTACCCCAACCATACCATCCAAAAGTAACTATTTATCCCAAACCCTTAAATTTATATTTTTAAAGTTCCTCCATCTTCCACCCCTAGACCCCAACCTCTCTAGCATACAACTTCCCCAAACATTAATACAATTTTATATTAAAAATTATGCCAGGGATCAAATTATCCAATTAAAGTGTCTACCGTTAATGCCAACCCCAATAGGTTAATATTCGTCCCTAGGCTCTCAAGTTAGCTATAAAATCTATCCATCGGTTATTGACGTGAATACGTCTTTAAATTTGCTTTCATATTGGGAGGCAATTCAGAAAACTGATAAAATTGGGGGATACAGTTTGGTGTTGCAGCTAAATATCAATCATCTACATCCAAAATTTAATTACAACACTCGATAGCTAAAGGTTCAAATAATTCGTTTATATATATATAGATTAGGTAGCATTTTAGTTGGGGTGGTTTAGGAAATCATCTTATAAATAAATCATTATAAATGCATGTTCTCAACACCTACTCCTAGACTATTTACCAATCTCAGATAAACTTGACACAAATATTCTATGATATATATATATATAATAGTTCAGTTGACTTGATTAGTCCAATGTTTCAGATATAAGGTTGGCAGTTTTATAGTTTTTATTATTTAGTTGATATTATCAGTCAATTATTTGGTAAACTTTCAGATGACTAACTATATTACCTCATTTTATTTATTTAATTGGTCAATCTATACTAAATTTACTAATCACCATCTACAATAATTCATTTTAGTCTAATTGATGTTATTGGTCAACCTATGCAAAAACAATCCACACCCATAATAATTTAGGCTCATCAGTTATGATCTCATACTTGAACATACCCCCCAGCCATAGGACATATATCATATCAAAAATTAAAATAAACAATGCAACATTGGCCTATACTCATCAAAAAGCCAAATCAAAATATAGAGATCGTATACATTTGGAAAGGGCTTCTCAAGAGCAATCCAGTGATACCCATAAAACACTATATGACAGAGTGAAGCGGTGCCAGGAACATAAAAGAATGAAGGTGTCCAAGTGGATCAACAATGGTGCCAGTACATCTGCAGCTGGGGCAGCTGAGCCTATGCAAGTGGATAATGTAATCAATTTTATATCAACACCAGACTGTATATACATTGATTGTGTGCAACTGCCAATTATGAAGACATATTGGGCAGCAGCTAGTGCACATTTCACTACTACATTTGTCAACAATCCATTTGGATATAAGTGTGATGTGTGTGACTGTCTATGGTTTCTGTGCTCATTGAAGCCACCAAAGGAAAAACACTTACCGCTGCTTAGTAATACTTTCCCAGAAGAGGCAGTGGCTGACTTTAAGCTGTGCGGTACATGTAGAAAATCACTGAACTTGGATAAAGTGCCCACATTATCACATTTGAACAGATTTGAGTATCTACCTAAGCAACATGGGTTGCCCACATTAGATCCAATCAGTGCATGTCTAGTATCACCATATCTGTCATTCATGCAGATATGTTGGTTGCATTATGACAGCAGCTATGGTATCATTGGACAAGTCATTAATGTACCCATCAATGTGGACACAATGGTGCAACAGCTACCACATCAATTATATGATGATCAGGTATTCAATGTCAACATCAAGAAGAATATGATATATAAATCTACATATCTGAGTGGCGTGATCAAAAAGTCAGTGGTAAAAGCTTGGTTACTATTCTTACTTGGTCGACCATTGTATAAGCATTACAAGATCACAGTAAACTGGGATTTGTTTAATACTAACATAGTAACCAGTTGTGTGGCAGCCAATGCTACCAGTGATAATCTGATTGAGTATCTACAGTGTGATAGTGGTGTACCAGTATCAGAGGTTCTACTTGCAAGGCAGCACACTATGCTGTGGAATGAGAAAAATTGTCTTGATATTGCTCTGGGCCAGCATTACCACCGCTGAACATTAGTTATGATGTGTATACTGAAGAACTATTGTTCTCTAAAAATATACTACAGTACCAGTGGCAGTTTAACTTGGATGTGCATGTTACCCCATTCATGATCACAACAAGTGAGATACAAAGAAGTGATTGCTGCAGTGTCATATCTGAGCACATTTTGTACATGGCTATGAAAATTATGTGGCTGCATGTTGTCGAAGGAATATACAATGTGTTCCAATGCATATGACAGACTGCTGATATAACTCACAAGATGCTGGAAGATTGTACGTTCCTCAATGAGTGTGTAGATAAGAACCTTGCATTTTTCAAATCTACCAAATTCTGTGCAGTATTGATGGATCACAAAAAGAATCTTTGTGTGATGATATGCCAGCTAGGCAAGCCGTTGATGTTCCTTACACTGAGTGCCAACGAAATACATTGGCCAAATCTTCTCAAGATACTGCACAAGTTGAGTGATGCATTTACTGATGTAAGTGTAACTGATCCACTAGTAAATTTGACTCAATCCATGCGCAGTCAATTGGTCAACAAAGGTCCCATTACATTTTGCATCTATTTCCAGAAATTGGTAGACTGTGTGATGGTGTTGCTACAAGCCAAGGGTAAGATAAATCCCTTTGGCAAGTAGCATGTCGTGGACTTCTTTCAACAAATTTAATTTCAGCACTGTGGCAGTCCGCATGCGCACATACTTTTGTGGCTCAATTGTGATTATCATGAGCCCATGTCCAAAAGTATGCCTAATACCATTCAACTGGTCACCAATCTGTGTTCTGTTAGTTGTGATAACTTGCTGGGTGATCAGTGCAACAATCAAGTTCACTGACATACATTTACTTGTACCAAATGAGGTAAAACAAAATGCTGCTTCAATATACCCTACTGTCTGATGAGTGAGACATGAGTGCTACTGCTGATGTCAAAAGATGATGGTCGTCAAAGCAGTTTCCAACCAAAGGCAGCTAAACTGCACAAGCTACTAGAGGAAAAACATTATGACAAACTTGGTGAGTTCTATATTGACAACAATATAACAGACACAGTACTTGGATATAATCTGATCTATGTTATGTCAGCCAACGTTGATGTTTAAACATAACTTCACAGAGATCTATATCAACACTTTCAATCCATGGATCACACAAACACTGGGCTCAAAGGCAACTTGCAGTTCATACTAGAAGAGCACAACTGTGCGGCTTACATAGTTGAGTATGTTAATAAGCAAATTGAGGCATTAGCCATCTACATCATGAGCTAATGAAGTTACATGATGAATACCTGGAGAAAGAATATCTACAGTTGTTGAAACAACTCAGCTTGAAGTTACTCAACATGGCTGAGATGTCATCTCAAGAGGCTGCCTGGTAATTGATTCACCAAAAATTGAGATAGCCAGTGTTGACGTTGTTTATATTCCTACTGTTTAGCCACATGAGAGACAGAAGGCTCACAAGCATAAGGCCGTGATGAACAGAGAATGGTTAGAAAAGAACAGCACTAACATTTGGATCAAAACAATGATTTAGCGTTATGAGGATAGGCCCATGGAGTTAGAGTCAATATGCTTGGCTGACTTTGTTGCTTGGTATATGGCTGTCAGTAACAAAAAAGAGAACGTCAAGGTGACAACTTAAACAAAGATTGCAGTGAAGATGACAAGGATGACACAGAGGGCATTAATTCACATTCAGTTGCATATCATAAAAGAGACCGTTGTAGGGTTATATGCTACAGATTGTATGAGACTGATGATACTATGAATCACAAATGAGAGATGGCACGTTATATCTACCGTTTTGCCTTAAGGCAGTCAACATAATTGACTATAACACATTTATGGAGACTTATGATGCCAGAGAGGCCAAAATCATGGAGAAGTGCAAACAATATGAATAGTGCATTGATATTGAACGTGTGGTCAAGGAAAAGCAGCAGATGTGTGATCAGTCTGACAATGAAGATCCATTGGGTGCCTGCAATCAGCATGAGGAGTTTGTGAAAAGTATAGTACAGCAAGGTGGCGTAGAGAATGCAGATGATTTTGATGCTGCAATTATGGTGACATCTGTGTCTGCATTTTGTTGACGATTGAATTCAATGACCAAAGCTGAATTCTATTACATGATGCATAGCACTAACTCCGGTCAACGAGAGATACTTCTGGAGGTGATATATCACTTACACACACTCGACTTGGAATCAATCCAGGTTTTCTTCACTGGACCTGCTGGTAGTGGTAAAATTTATGTGCTGAAACTCACAATGGAAATATACAATCACTTCACAGTGCAACACAACTACTTGACTGATGCATTTGTAGCGTGTGCCTCCACAGGCAAAGATGCCATCAATATCCAATGCATAACCATGAATTTTGCTTTCAAAATTACACAATTGCGTTGGACTGGCACAATGTCATGAGAGATTCTGCAAAATTACAGAAATATGTTTGTTGGCGTAAAATGCGTGATAATTGATGAAGTTAGCATGATTGGATCAGATATGTTACACAAGATCAACTTATGTCTGCAGGATATCACCGGTGTGCATGATCAACTATTTGGTGGCATGAATGTTTTCTTCTGTGGTGACTTTTTTTAAACTGCCACCAGTTAATGATACACCCATTCATTGAGCCCCATGAAACATGATTGGTGGTACCATGCTCTGGCAATTGTTAAACTACTATACACTACAGAAAGTAATGTGGCAAGGCAACACTACGTTCTCTGCTATACTTACTAAATTTAGAAATGGAAAGCGACTCAATGTTGATAGAATTAAACTCATTGAGCCACGATTAAAAAACAACAGTGGTGAAATATGAACTTGATTGGCGTTGTGCGTTTGTATCATCAAAATCACAGCATGGACTCATACAACAGCAGTGCTATTGTAACAGATACATACAGCATTACAATGACTTTGATTGGCTATAATAATCACACCAAAGCTGCTACAGACCAGAAAAAGCTTCACAAAATGAGTGTCATCAAGTTGATTGGACTGCCTTATAAGATCTCACTTGCAGTGGGTTACCCTTACATGATTATGACTAACATTGATGTTGAGGATGGCATAGTGAACAGCACAGTTGGTGTGTTAAAGAATATAGAGCTGCTCAGTGAAGATAAGCACTTTGCAGAGTTAGAGGCACAGAATGAACTGTCAACATCTATGGCCACACACAAACAGCAACTCAGACTATGAATAAAATTCCCGCTCAAGATGATGGTCCAGCGATGTCAACTCAAAGCTAAGCCACATGTAATCTGCAAGCGTGAGTTTCTCAACTTCAAGTGGACACCAATAAAAATGTGCAGTGCCAACATACCACTTGGTCTGACAATCAAATGCCGCCAAATACAGTTTCCCATTGTGCGCATGTGCAATCACAATACACAAATATCAAGGAGGCACTTTTGATCAAGTTGTGTATTAATATGACAAATTGCAGATAAACCAACTAGTTTATGTGCTTTGAGTTGTGTCACATTGTTAGATGGCCTTTATATTATCAATACCTGAAACAATTTCAAGTTTTATCATGGATTTGGTCAGGAGTCTCCTACAGTTAGAGAGATACAAGATGAGTACCAGTGACTGGCCCAACGTCCGCTGCTGACACTAGTTGCACAAGTAAAAAAGTTCTGTAATTATGTCCCTGATCAGCGTTGTCCTATACTTATCACCGCCATTAATACACAAAGCTTGGTTGCACACTCAGAAGACATCTCTACTGATTCCATCATCAAGCAATCTGATTACTTGATAATTAGCAAGATGTGGATGGAAGATTTCAAGCCAGTGCAGGGGCCTAGCTTTGATCTGAGATCATATTGTAACACTGCTAAGCGCGGACAAATTTCAACTACATCATCAGTGGCAGTATCATCATCATCAAGTCGCATAGCTGGTGGAGTTGCCATATATTGCAACATTAATAGCTTCACTGATTGTAACAGAGTTAACATTGACATTTCCAAGATGAATTTGCAGATCAAAGACACAAAGGTTGGTGATTTCTGTTGAGTAAACGTGACAGTCAATGGCATCTTCAAATTCATACTCAGGTGTGTGTACATCCATCCGGGAACAGCATTAGCAAAAATTAAGCTCTGTATGTTACAATCTCTGTTAAAATATTCTAAAAACATTGTTAAGATTATACCCAAATATGAGCCAGATCTCACTACACCAATTATGATGGTTGGAAAATTTAATGTTAATGTCTCGCAAGACTACTCATCTCCTGACTTCATGCTCAGTGAGTTTAATTTGTCTTACATCAAAACTTCTCCAACAACGCTAGGCAATGCATGTATTGATTTAACGTTTACCAGAAATCTTGATGTATTCTGTATGTAATTTGTTTCATACTTTTTGTATCCAGACCTATCATTAATAAAGTTATAACACAGTAATTATTTGTTTACTTAATTTCTTTCCTGAACCCAATGAAAGGAAAATGTTGCCATCACAATATAATATGGAAATCCAAAGGACTTCTTAGTGTTCAAAAATGATTATGACATACATATAATATGCTCAAAGAAAATATTACCGTTATGTACATATATTCATGTAAAACACATGGCCGTGTTTATGACACATCCACACCCCAATTTTTTGAAAATAGATAGGATCTCCCCTACCCACATTTTAAACTTATAATAGGTATAAGGTAACCTCTAAGCATAATCCAAATATAAAAAGTTATAGCTACTACCCAAGGGTTAGATGGCATACCAACTTATAAAGCGCTGACCAAACGCTTCTGCACCATCATCTATCAAATGGGGATCTTATTTACCAACCATCCAAACTTTAATCCTTAAGGTCTGAATTACTAACATGTAACTAATATATTAAATAGTCTCAGCTTTAAACTTTAGATCTATCATAGCTATCTTCTTCACAGTTTACTCCGCTTACTTTACCTTATAAAGTTAGAGTATCCATCCACCATGCCAGACAACAGCAGATCTGGCATTGCAGCTGACAGTGGGTTACTTGCAATGTATATTAGGATGCACAACTGTACCATCACCATTTTTAAATTCATCACATGGTTATGACCTAATTGATAACAATCAGTTAAAACAACGCGCTAATAGTTGATTGGGCTTCTGACTAGGAGCCTTCAGCATCCACAGTAGGACCACAACCAGAAAGGTACCTCTGTATCTGTCACAATCTGGTTTTACCAAATTTTGGCATTTGCAATGATTGATAACAAGCCAGTTAAGATAACGATGTGCTAAGAGTAAGACAATTGGCTTTATGACTAGAGGAATAGAATGCTCCAGGCAAGAATTATTTTGATTAACAATAGTGGCCACCTAACTCATAGCGGAATGATCCATTTTAGAGTAAAAGTTTAACTCCTCACTCTCAGCCAAATAGCCAGATCAAGTTCCCCCTCACTTCCAACCCCCAAAAGAATAGACTACAAGGGTTGGAAGTCCGCCCAAGCACCAGCTCAAATTTAGTACTTTAGTCTAATAAAAAACCACCCCCTTTTTTAGGCTGAGGGGGGTCACAAAAGGGTATAAAAAATTTCCCTCACCTATCAACACCCAGATTATCTAATAATCACCCAAACTTAGAGTATTCTCTTAATAAAAAATAAAAATAAAGAAAGAGTATTCTCCTAATAGCAAACTAAAGAGATTACATCAGGATGCTCCCCCATGATTACATCATTTCAGCCATCAGCTTAATATCTGAAATTAAGGCCGGATGAGGTGAAATGGGTGTTGAGAGCGATGGTAGGTAGATTGCCATCTAGCCAAATAAGATATCCTTCGCCTAAACCTGAATTACAGCAATTCCTGCTATCAGTCTCATAGTAGCATAGATACTGGGAGGGGGTGGTTCAAAGGGGGTTCTTCTTTATGATCCTAGAGGTTTCTTATATATAATAGTAAAATCCTATAAAGATCCAAAAACTTGTGGTCTATATTTCCCTTAAAAATTTCAATAAGCGGATAAGAGTTTGAGTACTCTATCTTTGAAATTGCTGTAATCCTGTGCTAATAGCACCAGAGAGCACCAAAGTGCCAGGATTCTAGCATGAAGAGATGATTGGGCTTCTGACTAGGATGCTCAGCACTCACATTAATAGCCACAACCAGCAAGGTACCATCATACCAGTATTGTTGGGGTGAGTTGGGTTAGAGTGAGATGGTTTTATGCAGTAAGATATTGCCAACCTCAGTGGGTTTTGGTTGATTTACATTGTAAACCTTATTGATTAACCATAAATATAACATCTTGGACATCACCTATACTATAGCTCTTAATATATGGGAGGCTCTTTATAGCCTCATTTTATTATATTAAACATAATTTTATACTTATAAACCTAAAGTTTTGGCAATTTTAGAAAAGATGCTTTAATATATTAAATAGCAATCATAACCCAATATCATATTATTAGCAGGGTCCTAGGTCTTTATATCTGAAAATGAGGAGGTATGGGCTTGTAATAAGCTTGGTAGGATAGCATCAGCCTTGTCATTCTCCTATACCATTTTTGTAGGGTTTAAAGGTTGAATCTTGATATAATAATTTAAATTGATTGGTATGATTAACCCTTGATGATTCTACTGTCAACCAAGCTTTCAACAATATTATCAAAATATTTTGATAAGCTTAAGATATCATAATATTAAGGGAGGATGTCCCAGTGTTAGAGTAAAGACTCAATAGCTACTGCCTCCAAAGTTTGATCCTGGCAGATGATTTAGTTAGAGCAAATTAAATTGTGTTGGTGTTGTGCACCAACTCCCTGAGCTGAGATAGTGAATAACCTGGAGATCTATGAAGTTCCTGGCCTATCAGAACACTGTTTATGGAAGTTTACCAGTATTAACCTCCTTTTCTATAAATTTTGTTCCCCATTCTCCCCATTTCTCAATGCAATATCATCCCAAGGTCAGCCCACTTCAGATAAATAAAAAGTTATCATAATATGCCTTGACAACCTTGATAAGTGATTTGAATAACCCCATTTTTTACCATCTTTGTTTATTGATTATTTTTGTAAAGGTTCTTGGTCTGTTAAATATTTTCACCTTGGGTTACCCTGGGTACTAAGGTAAGACAACTAAATAAGCATGAAACTGAGCCTTGTTTATTGAAAAAATATGTACTTGTTACACTTGGGTTTGTACAATTTTAAATTCTAGAAAAAGCTATTTTTATCTCTTAAAGTAGTGTTCTATAAACTAAAAATTCGTGATGAGGTTGGACTTGAGGGTTGATTGTAAAGTGGTATGATTGAAATAAAAGTGAATGGCCACCACATATCTTTCATCTGGGGTGTGCACTAGGGCATTGATTTTGGCAAGAGGCAAGGGCTTTAGGGCTGGTGACCCTCTTAGTCCTAGAAAAAATGCAAATTTTAGTCCAGACTGATAGCTGCACCAAGTACTGTCAAAAATTGGGAATCCTGGATAATTGTAAGTCCAGATGACCTGACCATCCAGTTGGATTGTGAGCAATTTCCACATAGAAGCAGGAAGGGTTTTAAACCCCAGTAGAGCCCCTCTCTAGGATCAGTGAACTATCTTGTTGGGATTTTTGCCCATAAAAACAGCCTGATAGATTAACTGGTATCGCTAGGGGAAAAATACCTAAGGCAAAGTGAATTGAAAATTGGTTGACCCAAATTTTGGAGGAACTACGTTTGGGGGATTTTAGGATATTTGTCTGGTCATATCCATTGGGGATTGATCTAGATGAATACCTAATATCTCATCGGGTGGAGCGGCTGATGAAATAAGGGCATCTGATAGTAATTAACTATCAGGTGTACCAATTAGGATCAGTCAGGTTTCATCACTGACTGATTGGGAATGCTTAATGAGTTGCAAGGTGAGTGATGCCACCTGCAACTAGTGAATTAATTGGTAGTGAAGTGACCTGCCATAATGGGTAAAAAGTCCCATTATCTAAGCAGGTCACTAGCTAATTATGGATGATTTGCTTGGATTGAGAGGAAAACGTTAAGGATACATTTCCAACTCTTTCTGTTTGAGGTCTCAAGGATGTCTAACATCGGAATCCTAGTCAGGATGGGGAAGACCATTGATGCTGAGATGAGGAAGGGTGATTCAATAGCAACAGCTGCCATTTCATTAAAGAGGTGTCAACCAAGGGTTAGACAGCTGAATCCCCTATAAATTCCTTAGAATTTACTATAATAAAAAACACACACATTGACACACATTTATAGTTGGATAAGAATTAATAAAGAACATTATTAATTTGACTGTAGATTCAGTAATAGTTAGACTATCAGCATCTAGCATGAAGATTCCATCTCAAGGATATTATTGCAGAAGGCAATAATTGGTAGACTCTCAGAGAAGAGTAGAGATCTGAGCGGGGATCTAGAGATGAAGGGAACCACGGCTAAGGGATTGCTGCTGACTGTGTGTTGGCCAAAGGAGACTGTCATCAGAGGATCTTAATGAAGATCAAGTGGACAGGATTATAGGGAACAAATCCCTAATAATGCGATATTCAGTATTATTAGAAATACCATCCAAAGCGTTGGGCCTGAAGATAATTCTAACTTGAATACAGATAATAGTCATCATACTATTATCAGATTATATATATTCTTACAACGTGAGGTGCATGAGGAAACTGAACCTGTGCAGTAGAAAGATTACTAGGGTTGACCTCCGATAATCAACTCCTAAAAGTAAAAATTTTACAAGTTGGTGCTCACTACAGGGGTAGTTGAGTAGAAGAATTTATCCAGAATGTTGTACAAAGAAGATGTTTCCAATTTTAGAGATAAGTTACTGAAGGAAGTAATGAAGGTGGAATGTGAAGAGGATCACCTTCAGTGGCATTCACCCAGCTCAGCAGTGGAGCTCCAAGTGAAGCAAAATGAAGATACTCAAGTTCAGGGAAAAGGACTTGCAGCCTAGATATGGAACAATCTAGTGCTGCAAGGAAACCAGTTCCACCAGACATCTACTTGAGATGAAGAGTATCAGCAGGATCAACTCAGGTTGAAATTGGATCCGCTTTAAATAGTCCTGAGGAGAGAGTGTTTAGATGAGGCATTGGACAAAATAAGAAGCAATCAATCCGGAGAATTGGATTGCCATACCAATGAAGAGATGAAGTCAAAAGATGAAATGATTGATCCAAGATAGTGGAGGAAATCATTTGATTTAATAACACTCAATCACTGGTCAGAAGTTGCTGGAGATAAGTTCATCAATTCCAGAGACATTGGATGAAGCTAATGATGCCAGAACGACCTGTGTAATTAAGGATAGCCATGAAGGCTAAAAATCGTTTTCAGGAGAAAAAAATGAGCTGGACAATCGGACGAAACTGTTGGCTGATGAGATACAAAGATCTGAGAAGCATCAGTTTGCCGAATAAGAGATGAAATTAGGGCCTGATGGACGAATTTCCAGTCAGGATTAAAGGCCTAATTTAGGAGAACTGCCCAAAGTCAGCAAGTATAGCCTATACATGAGAGGACAGCACTGCTGGTCATATAGGGAGAAAGGTTAATACTAATTGGTAGTATTGAGTCTAAGAGAAAATAATTGGAATGTCCCCAGCGGACCTCTGAACCATTAAATGGTTATGTCCTGAGATTTTGGTCAAGTCCCAGAAGGGGACCACTGAACCAAATGGTTGGTTAAATCTTAAGAGGATAATATTTTGAACCATGATAACTGGTAGGTTTAAGTACCCAGGACCCAGTTAAGATGAAGGGAAAGGAAGGACCTCTGAGCCTTTTTGTAGGTTGCAAGTCCCATTGCAAAAGAAAAATACAAAAAATATATAGAATATTAAAATATCAATTTTATGGTTTTGAGTTCAGACCTAAGAAGCGACAAGAAATCCTGACAGCTGAATGGAGGAAATTCCACCCTTGATGAGATGAAATTATCAGTTGGGGTAGCCAAAAAGTATCAACTATTGGTTGATCAAGAGCAACTCGCTGATCTGTTGGAAGGCCAGCAAAAGGAGATGCTCAAATTATTGAAAAGTATTGGAGAAAATTTGCCCAAAAAATGACCAGGAAATTGGGATACACCTATAGTGAATTTCAAGGTCAATAATGGGGAAATCTGCCAATCAGGCCAAATTGAGACAATTCCATGATTTTGGATCTCTCAAGGAAATGGGATTACTGGCTGGAGCAGCCAAAAGCATCAACTTATTAGTTGATTGAGAGCAGCTTGCAGATCTGCCGGAAGGGCAGAATGAGGAGGTGCTCAAATTATTTAAGAAATAATGGGAAATATTCACTCAGGATAATCATGATTTGGGATGCGCGCAAGGCGTAATTCACAAAGTAAAAACCAGAGAAAATTCACTGATAAGAATGAGACCAATCTGAAGATTGAAAGCCACCAAAGTGGTAGTGGAAGATGAGATTGGCAAACTAGTAAAGCATGGGATTCTAGTTCTGTCATCAAGTCCCTGGGCAAGCCCGATTTTGATCATAAAGAAAAAGATGGATCAAATTGGGTAGTGATTGACTATCAGAGGCTGAATAAAATTATGAAGAAGGATTTTTATCCCCTACTGAGGATTGATGATGTGCTAGACTGATTAGGAGAAGCAAAGTATTCTTCTGCGATAGACCTAATCTCAGGATACTGGCAGATTGACTTATCAGCAGAAGACCAGGAAAAATGTGCGATTATCACCGCACAGGGGTTATACCAGCCGACTAGGATGCCCCAGAGTCTTTGTAATGCGCCTGCGACGTTCCAGAGGGCCATGGATGCGGTATTAAGTGACCTGAAGTTGTCATGCGTCCTGTTATATCTGGATGATATAAATGTGTTCAATAGGACGTTTACTGATCACCTTCAGCACTTGGAGGAAGTGTTTAAGAGACTGTCCGCGGCTAACCTGAAGATCAAGCCATGGAAGTGCCACTTCTTCAAGAAGGAGCTTGAATACCTGGGATTTGTGATTAATGCAAATGGATTGCAGCCGCAACCCCAGAAGATAGCAGCTATTGAACAGATGGCTGTGCTGAAGAGTGTCTGAGACATCCAAGTATTCCTTGGGATGGTCAGATAATATAGAAGATTTATTTGGGACTTCGCCTGAATAGCTGAGCCCTTATTTCATCTATTAAAGGATCTGAAAAGAGGATTCATATGGAATGAAGAGGCTCAGGACTCCTTTGATGAGTTACGCCAGTACCTGATAACTTCGCCAATTCTGAAATATCCAAATTTCAATTGGGAGTTTATCATTCAAACTGATGCTTTGTTGATGGCAATTGATGCCGTACTGAGCCAAGTAGATGAACTTGGGGATGAACATCTGGTGGCGTATGTGAGCTGGACACTCTCTGCCGCAGAGAGGAATTACATCATAACTGAGCATGAATGCCTTGCAGTCATTTATGCCTATAAACAGTTTTGGGTGTATGTCCATGGAACGCACTTTAAGGTGGTGATGGACCACTCTTCATTGCGTTGGCTGCACAATCTGCAGGAACCTGAAGGACGACTGGCCTGTTGGGCACTCAAGCTTCAGGATTATGATTATGAGATAGTCCACCAAATGAGGGGCTTCTCACCAGAACGTGGATGGCTTATTGCGGTTACCAATGGTTCAGTTGGTATATCCACAGGCGGATAAGCTATTCCAGAGAATGGTCAAAGGAATAATTTAGAATGAGACTCAAGAAATCCAAGGTGCGCTTCAAAAAGCGATAGAAAACACCAAGACCATGGATGGACAATTATTCAAGATAATAAATAGGAAATGGCTATTATTCCCAAAACTGTCAGAGAGAGCAGCGATCGTTCTAGCTGCTCATAAGGTTGTCAGTCATGGATGCCTGAGAAAAATGACTGACCATATTTGCTAGTATTATTACTGGGAATTGATTAATTATGATGTCGCGGACCATCTGGCTTGTTGCATGGAATGCCAACTGCATAAACCACACAAGAATACAACTGGATACCAACTAGTCTGACCTGGATTTGCATGGCACACAGTGTCTATCAATGTGATGGGACCGTTGGCAATGAGTACAGGAGGAGTGAAATACATCATAGTGGCCATCGATCATCTGAAAAGATGGGTAAAATGAAAGCATTAACCTGAGTTGATGCTACCAGTACTGCAAGGTTCATCCTGGATCAAATAATATACTGGCATGGGTGTCCACAAGTTATACTGAGCAATAATGGGACCAACTTTACATCCCATGTGATTCTGAGGCTAAATGAAATAATGAGGATCTGGGGAGTTGTGTCAGTACCATATTGGCCGGAGACAAACAGACTGGTAGAATGGGTCAATGGGACGCCGGCCATGACACTGAGGAAGCTTGTTGCAGGGAGAACTTCCATGTGGGGAACATACCTGAGTTTGGTGACATTTGCCTAAAATATTAGTCATCATATGCCAATGGGAAAGACGCCATTTGAATTATTTTATGGGAGGAAGGCTGCATTACCACCAATATTATATTTGGTAGTAGAACCTATGTTGGGGATGAGTACCAAACAATACCTGAACCAACTGATGAGTATCCTGATCAATATGCAATTGCAAGCATTTGATACTACCTTAAAGAAAAGGATATGAGAAAAATTGACAGATGATAAAAACTGACTGCAAATAGAAGAATATCAAATAGGAGAAAGGGTTTCCTATTGTGATATGCATGGTTTCAGATGAAGAAACAAGTTGGATGCATTATGGTCAGGTCTGTTTGAAGTAATTGCTAAGATGGTGACCAATGCTTATTCCATCAAGAATCTCTTAGATGGAAGAGTAGTAAATCGAGTCCACGCTAAATATTTAAAGTGATGGATTGAAGAAAAAAATAAAAATGAGTTCCCAAAGGACTGATGAACCATTAAGTTAGTCATGTCCTAATGATTAGGTCAAGTCCAAAAAAAGGACCTCTGAACCATAGAAAACTGGTAGGTTTAAGTGCCCAGGATCCAGTTTGGGGGAAAAGATGGACCTCTGAACCAAAACAAGGTCAAGTCCCATAGTAAAAAGAAAAAAAAATAAAAATAAATTTTTTTGATAAAAGTATTGAAATATATAAATAAAGCGTAGATAAAAAGCTGATATATTTTTATAAAAGTTTTACTTTTAATTTTTTGGTTGTCCTCAGTGCGGGGATGATTCCGCCTATGTCACCTCTTGGGGAGGGAGAATGGATCGCAGTAGGGAGGAATAGCCCATCAAAATCAATATGTGATTGGACACTTGCAAGGGCAAGTCCTATCTGAAACCATATTCATTGAGCTGATGCCGAGCCCTGAGAGAACATGACTAGGGGAAGAGAAATAGATATGTCAGAAGATGCCAATTATGAAACCCCAGAGCGGGGTGGAAAACAGCAATAAAGGAAGAGGCAACTGGCAAATAATCCTGATTAATCCCAATAAGGCACCGGCGCTGGAAGATTTGTCTTGAGTGCCTGCTGATGGGCCTCATAAAGAACACTAGACATGTGAGCCAGTAGCAAAGAAGGAATACTTGAGGGAGGATATTGAATCATACCCCCAATTAGTGCCATCAACAGAAGATAGCGATGGGAAGCTCCATAGAAGAGGTAGTCATGAAACAAATGGATTGCATCCTGTAAATGATGACTACAGGCTTCTCAGAAGCTGAAGCTGAATGACCAATGAAAGTCAGGTGAGGCTGGAAGCTTCATCGACCAACTTCAAAGAACTTGGCTGGCAAAGTGGAGAGCATAAGCGGCAGTACCCTGATCCAGAAGGTTGTCCAGATCTGAGGGATTCAGTGCTAATGACAATGCCTCAGTGACTTGCGCTCAAAGTTCAGCATAGGGGAGCTCGGTATGAATGCTGTTCCCAATCTGTAAGCTCAGAAACCAGCACCACAGGTTGGTAAAATTGACTGAGTCAGAAGAGGAACTTGGGGAGCAAATCTGACCCAGCCAGGAATGAATGATCTAAAGCAGTTGGCATAACCTCTGGAGCATCGACAATGATGTTTGGAGCCTCAGTGAAAGGAGCTGAATCCAGAAGGGTTTCAAAGTCCAACTCAGGGATTGACTGCATGGGAAGAGTCAGCTGAGAGTTATTCAAAACAATGGCATGCCTGGTTTTGGTGGGATTGGATACCATTTCCAGTAACTCGATGGAAGGACTAGCTGCTTGTGCCAGGCTAGGCGTATGAGTCCTGGAAGGACCTTAGAAGAGGGTCCGCCAAGAATCCCAACTCATTCGCTGGAAGAGGCGGAGGTCTGAATTTAACAGACTGTTAAGAAGCTGTTGGTAGCGGGATTCTGAGTTTGAAATATGAGCAGGACTAGAGGGGGATGTCAGACTGATATAGAAGTTGACATTATGCACCCTACACTCCATTAGGCTCCAATTTTGGGAAATTAATTTCATAAAATTAATGAAATAAGCTTTCCAAGGGAAGAATGACTTACAGCCAAGAGGTTATGAGTGAAATAATGAAGGCAAACATAAATAAGTATTCTTAATTAAGCCGCGAGATGAATATCAACAGAAAGAGTCTCCTGTCTAGGATGAGGAGAGAATCAGGAATTTGAGGATGCTGGACTGAGAAACCTGAATATGACTTTGGGTCATATACCCTGATGGGGGAAAACTGGATCCTGGGAAAAAGATTGTCACGAGTAAATCAATCAGCCTGGCATGACAAGAGGTCATGGGGACCGCGCTCTGAGTAGGCTGTAGCGAGGAGGAAGAGGAGGAATGCCATATGCCAAAGGTCATCATGAGCAGCGTTGAGTATTGATGAATTACTCCGCTTAAACCAATGAAGTATTTGACCAGGTGTACGAAGCAGTGTTTCCATGCCCAGTCCTTTTCTCACTGGAAATCTAGGCAAGAGGGGGGATGTGTTGGAATTTTTTCCCATATTCCCAGCCTGCTAGATTACCTGGTATTGCTAGGGGAAAAATTCTAAGGCGAAGTGAATTAGAAATTGGTTGGCCCAAATTTTGGAGGAACTACGTTTGGGGGATTTTAGGATATTTGTCTGGTCATATCCATTGGGGATCAATCCAAATGAATACCTAATATCTCATCAGGTGGAGCGGCTGATGAAATAAGGGCATCTGATAGTAATTAACTATCAGGTGTACCAATTGGGATCAGTCAGGTTTCATCACTGACTGATTGGAAATGTTTAATGAGTTGCTAGGCGAGTGATGCCACCTGCAACTAGTGAATCAATTGGTTAGTGAAGTGACCAGCCATAATGGGTAAAAAGTCTCATTATCTAAGCAGGTCGCTAGCTAATTATGGATGATTTGCTTGGATTGAGAGGAAAACGTTAAGGATACATTTCCAACTCTTTCTGTTTGAGGTCTCGAGGATGTCTAACATCGGAATCCTAGTCAGGATGGGGAAGACCATTGATGCTGAGATGAGGAAGGGTGATTCAATAGCAACAGCTGCCATTTCATTAAAGAGGTGTCAACCAAGGGTTAGACAGCTGAATCCCCTCTAAATTCCCTAGAACTCACTATAATAAAAAACACACACATTGACACACATTTACAGGTGGATAAGAATTAATAAAGAACATTATTAGTTTGACTGTAGATTCAGTAATAGTTAGACTATCGCATCTGGCGTGAAGATTCCATCTCAAGGATATTATTACAGAAGGCAATAATTGGTAGACTCTCAGAGAAGAGTAGAGATCTGAGCGGGGATCTAGAGACAAAGGGAGCCACGGCTAAGGGATTGCTGCCAACTGTGTGTTGGGCCAAAGGAGACTGTCATCAGAGGATCCCAACAAAGATTGAGTGGACAGGATTATAGGGAACAAATCCCTAAATGTGCGATATTCAGTATTATTAGAAATACTGGCTGAAGCGTTGGGCCTGAAGATAATTCTAACTTGACTACAGATAATAGTCATCATACTATTATCAGATTATATATATTCTTACAACATGAGGTGCACAAGGAAACTGAACCTGTGCAGTAGAAAGATTACTAGGGTTGATCTCTGAAAATAACTCCTAAGAGTAAAAATTTTACATATCTCATATAGTAAATGAGAGGTGGGTTACTGCCCAGCTCCTAAAGAAATTCCCTCTCTGACCCCATTTTATCTATTAATCGTGTAAAGTGATTACAGGGGTGTGAAGAGAGGTGTTTCAGTTTATACTCTCCAGCAGGACCCTCAGGCCCAACCCAAGTGTGACCTGGTCACTGAAAATATCCAAAATTTCCCCACCTCACCAAAATTTACACATAAGCCCTAAAATCTCATATTGAGTCAGGTTGGGACTATCTTAATGGGGTAGATCATGGATCAAACCTGCGGATCACAAATCCTATTACAAAAATTTATACAAACTGCAATATCAATAGGGTGGGGCTCAGTGGAACTGGAGTTAGTGAATTGCCCATCAAGCGAAATTTGTTCAAGTTTGGAAGTGTTCCACTCAATCTCACCTCAATCCAGTGGACAGGCAGCAAAACTACAATGATGTCATCTGAGACCTCTGGTACCTTCCCCCTCAACTCTATTGCAGGAAGCCTAGGATGATGTTTAGGGTGTCCATCAAGAGGCTTATTCATTGTAAATTTCATGCTCCTTTCCCTTCCACTATTTAGGCAACTACCCTCCTTAAATTAGGTTATAATTTAGTCTTTAGCTTTCCTTCCTTCAAATTTACATAATAAACAGAAATTTTGTGTTGATCCCTTTGTTGTGTAATCTGCCTCAACGCCAGCTCACAGATTTTTGCTTAAATTCTCTGTTGATGCACTTTGCCATGCGCAAAATAATTTTTATATTGTCAAGCAGACGTTCTGATATGCAGATCTGTTGTTGGTCTTAACCCTCCTTAATATAGTGGACAACTACCTTCAAGAATTGATTGCCCATCTTCTGTGCATGCCACATAGACTGTTAACCAATTTTTCCTAAATTATACCGCCAATTTTGGGTGCAATTTGCAACGTTTGGTTGTAATACATTTCAAAATATTTAATAAAATGACCCACCTGATTTAAATTTTACTAAACATGAAAATTTTGAGGGGTTTTCACCCTCCTGCCTCTCTCACCTTTGAGGTTGCCCCAGTAAGACCTGTGGTTGCCCTAATGCATACTTTTTGCTTTTTGTAGAGCCTTTGGTATGATATTTAAACAGATTATTCCCAATAAATCCTAGGGAACCCCTCTTAAAAGTCATTTGAGCAAATGAGCCTCTGAAGTTCTGTACCATCAACTGGGCACTGTCAAACACTCTTAAGATGGACAATCTTTCTTCATATTTAGCTGCAGCCCTGACATGATAAACAGCTAACATCCCTGATGCTCTCCATCATATTCTATGGTTTGGGTAAAGCGGTCACCTACCTAATTGTCAAGAACTTCCACCCAAATTTGATTTTTATCCAATTTCCTTTTTAGAAAGCATGTTGGTTTATCTTTAAATCCTACCTTGTCATCTTATAAATGCTTGTCAGTTATCAAAAACCACTTATCACCTTGGATCTTTCTTCTAAAACCATTTCATCTTCAGCTTCTACCCATGAGGATCAGGCTTATTTCACCTTTCCTATCACCTTCTATTATGGGACAATCAAGGTCACTGTGCAGGCGCTCCTGGATACAGGGGCAGCTGGAAATTTTATAGACCTTAATATCACACAAGCATTAGATCCAAACACTGATTTGGCCCCTCCAATCTTGAGCGCATCTTTTCAACCTATGAAATGTCATTCTGTGCATCAATCAGTAAAATTTAATGTGTGTAGTTTCTTCTTTTGTGAACATTTTCAGCTATAAGAATTATTATACCCAACCATCCTTGGTGTAGCTTTGTAGCGCTGACAACAAGTTAATATCAAACTTTGTTGTAACTCCATATTCTTTACCAATAATGAGCTCAGTGGAGAACTTCCACTAAATGATACACTTCCCCTCAAGACCTCCTTGGCCCTAGCCTACCTCCTTATCCTCTCTATGCGGACCTTCCACTGTACTTTCCATCATTCTCGCCACATAAAAAGAAGTATTTGACATAAACCTATATACTAGGATTCCACCTCATTTGATGTATGATCTAACCTTCCAACTGATGGTACATTTTGGCAAGATAGATTGACTATTATTCCCTCTCACCAAGGAAGAAGACAAATCTATAAATTAATGGCTGGATGATATTCTGGCAAATGGTTATATTGTAAAGAAGTCCTCATCACTTACTCCGTTGTCTTTGTGCAGAAGGAAGATGGAACCCTGAAGACATGCGTTGATTATGGGCATGTCAATAATGTGGCAGTTCCAGACCCCTACTGTAAGTATTAGGGACCAGCCCTTGCAACTGGATAGGGTTCAGCACCCCTTCCGGATGAAGAGGGGCCCCAAGGCTCCAGTGGACCATCTGTCACAGCTGGGCGATCTAGCCCATGTGAGAGATGAGTGCTTGGTGATGGCTTCCCTACCCATAGTCATCCTACTCTCACCTCTTCCCCCATCATCAATCCTGGTAAGGTTGATAGAAGGTGTTGAGTAATTGACTGTACCTAATCATCGGATATTTGATAGGGACATAATAATGTTAGCATGCTTAAAACTTATTATGGATCATATCAGATATCAGCGATTATGGATCAGGTATATTCTAAGCTTATGCAAAGCTTAGGATCCGCGGCCTAGCAATTTCACCTAATAATATTCAACTATGATGACATGGGCTTGAGGGCTTTGTTGGTTAGGTCAGAATTAAATTAAGTTTTGACTTAATGTCTCAGGCACTTGGGCTTTGTTGTTCTATGTCAAAATTAGTTTTTAATGTCAGTCGAGTTTTTGATCAAATTAATTAATAATTAGTGATACAAATCGCCTTGTATGTGCTGCCAATTACATGTGAAAGAAAATTGGTTCAGCTATTTGCAGACGCGTCCAAAACGCCATCTTGAGAAGGATGACAATGTTTAAACTGACCCTGAGGCTGAGCATGATGCCCTGATTCAAAGTATTTGTAGACGTTCCTACAAACATTTTACATGGCCAAGTGCCATTGAAAATGAAATGTCATGGGTAAGATGTGGTGAACATCAACCCTATAAATTACCCTAAGTTGATGCTAATAAAATATATTCAACTACTATGACTTGTTTATAATTTAACTTATAAACTTTTTGCGTTTAGTACTTTAATTTGTATTAGTCAGTATTTACTTGGGATCAGCAAGATCAGGGCGGCGTGCCATCGTCCAAGTAAATGACAGAGTATACAATTTGAGCGCTATCAAGGAGGTATATCTTAACTTATAGTCACTGTCTGATCTATTGTCCCCATACAATAGATGCCCAAAACTTTACCCTACCACCAGAGAAGAACCAGCCATTGGAATAAAGCCAAAATTAAACAGAAGGGGTCTGCAGGGAGATGGCACACATCAGGGGGCATGGAGAGGGCCCTGGGTCCACCCACTCCCCAGGCAAGCCATGGCTGAAATTTGGGAAAATGGCAATACCCAACATTAGAGCCTGGCTGGTAATTTCTGGACTGGGGGAGCCAGTATGGGATGGCCTGCTTTAGAAGTAAGATCAAAATGCAGCTCAGATTGCAAACCCAATTCTAAACGACTTGGATCATCTGGCCCAACTCTTCAAAATGGATCCATGGAGTTCAGATCATACAAGTAACCCATTTGCAGGATTGGCTCAAATTGCAACAAATCTGATTTATGGACCCCTGCCTCCTGAGACAAATCCTGGACCAACCAAGCCATGCAAACATACAGATTCAAATCATCAGGACCCAGATAAGTAGTATCGACTTGGCTTGGCCCCAAGAATTTGGGAATATTTGCAAAAATTTTCTAGGCTTTTGCAAGAATTGAGAGCTGCCTTCTACCCTCCTCTGAGCCAGCCAACCAAATCCCTTCCCCAACTCCTGAATGACCAATCCCTCTATACCTCCCCATGCCTATAGCCCAGTCTAAAAGGCAACTTCACCACTCAAAGGGAAGTTGTCAGTTCATTCTTTTGCCTTGAATAAATAAATCAAATACCCCGCCTAGTTTGCTGCAGCCTCCATCTGCTCTTTGAAAAATTTCTAAAAATTCTGCCAATCAATCCAACAAAGCATGTCATCGCCCAAATCCTCTTGCTGATGTTTCTGACTGGACTATCCAGTTGCTCAATCCCACCATGTGGCAGTGGATCATAAACATGATAATCCCTCCTCCCCCAATGATGAACCTGCTGCTTCATCCATTTTTATGCATCTGTTAAACAGAGACCCTTCTGTCCATCCAGTCGCCAAATCCACCAAAACTTCTCCCCAGTTAGAGCAGCCCCAAGGCGTCCTTGGCCCGCCACACGTGTTCAGCCTATCATAGCCGCCTCTGCCACTGCTGGTTTGGCCCACCAGTGGGACCTAGAGTGCCCCCTCCAGGGGAAGCTCAGTCCCAGCCCCTCTCATGGGGTTTACCATACCTCCGCACACATTTACAATGTGGCGGCCTCTGTGCCATCCCTCGCTGGCGCGCAAGCCCCCCTACCTGAATCTGAAGGCCAGCAACCGCGAACCCTGGAGAAGTCATCATCCTCTCTGCCTCTCCCGCCCTTGGGGGTTGCCCCCACAAGACTTGCGATTGCCCCAAAGCAACCATCTGGTTTGCCTTGGGGGCCTTTGGTACTTTACTGAACTTTTGCTTTCCTCACGTCTCACCTAGAACCCCACTTCTATTAGTTGCTCAGATCGCTATGCCTTTGGCATTCTGGGGCCTCCACTGGGTGCTCACGCACCCCAACTGGGAGCCCAGTCTAGTTCTTCTTAGCCAAATCCATGACATAATGAACTGACCACTAATCTCGGCCTTCTCCACCCTCCTCTCTGGGACGGGCAATGCGCTGGCCTACGCCCTCACTCTGAGCGTGCTCTCCCTTTGTGACCTGGCCTTCTCCTGGGCTGGTGGCCTTGTTATCCAGGCCTGCCACCAGGCTCTGCTGAATTGGTCCCCACCCAGCGAGCACCAATGGAGAGCACCACCCCCTCAGTTAATGCAATAGGGTTGGGGGTTCCCCCTGTCCCTTCTGATGAGGTGGATGATTAAATCTTGGGCGTCCTGGCAGAGCTCCAGGTGCACCTCACTGCTGATGGTGGGAAATCCCTGCTTCCCTCTGATGCACAGCAGAGCGTGGCCCTCCTCAACGCCCTGGATGGGGATGCCCATTGTTGGGTCAGGGAAGTGCTCCGCTCTGCTGCCAAGCCAGGCAACCCCACCCCCTTGTTGGCGTTGGTCACCTCAGCGGTCCAGGCCCCTGAGTCAAGACTGGCGCGCCTCCTCCGCTTGTTTACCTTGAGACAAACAGTCATGGACCTGCCCTCCCTGATCGAGGCATTTGCAGTCCTGGCTCCAACAGTTCCCATCTCTGTTGAAATTGCTGTCTCCACATTCTGTACTGCCCTGGACCCCACTGTGGCATCCCACACAGCTTGGGACCCTCTCCCTGGATCTTTAGAGGTCACGCTCTCTGTGGCCCGTGCAATTGGGGCCAGGCCCTTGCAAACCCCATGTGTTCCATCGCCACCCCTGAGGCACCCCATACCACACCTCCCCTTGCCAGTGGTCGCGGCCAAAGGAAGCGCCCCCTGGTCTAGCTTCCCTCTGCTCCCCTCGGTGGCCACCTTGGGTAACTCCCCCCAGGGGAACCCCTGCCTATGGTGCTGCTGGCCCCCATCCCAGATCAGGAGGCTGGATCATTGGCTCCCAGTGTTCAGAGTCTGCTCAGTGTGGTAAAATTGTCCCCCCAGGTGACCCCTCCCCCTGAAGAGAGTGGAGTGGGTGTTCATTATTAACCTCATCTACCCATGTGGGACAAGGAAGTGGTAGAGACCCCAGATCAGCTGCACCCCACCCTTGCGCCCCCAGGAAAGTCTCTCCTGATGTTGGGTCATGGCCCCTCCTTGGGTGCCCTTTCGCTGGCTCATCCCAATAAAGAGGACCAAGCATACTTCTTGTTTCCTCATTCCCTTCCCTCAGAGTCAGGGGAAATCACAGTGCAAGCCCTTCTTGACACCAGAGTGGCGGGTAACTTTATCAACCTTGGCGTGGCACAGTCCTTGGACCTAACAATGGAGGAAGCTTCATCCATCCTGGGCGCCTCATCAGAGTCCATGATGTCCCACCACATCTGACGTCCATTGCACTTCTCAGTTCATGACTTTGGATTCACTGACCACTTCTCATTGGTACAGGGCTTGCTCTACCCTGTAATTTTGGGGGTGGGCTGGTGGCGCCGCCAACAAGTTCATATCAATCTTGCAACCAACTCCTTGTTGTTCAAAAACCTCAAGTTGAGTGGTGAGTTTCCCTTGCTAAAGACCCTTACCCCAGGGCACATCCCTTGGTTCCATCGCCCCACCGGACCCCATCCTAGTTAACCTCCCTCCGGACTTTCCCTCCTTCCTAGCCCCATATAAGGCCATCTTCGACATGTCACTGGCATCCAAGCTCCCTTCACACTCTGAATATGACTTGACATTCCAGCTGACAGTTGACCTAGTCAAGATCAACTGCCCCCTCTACCCCTATACAGAGGAAGAGGATAGGGCTCTCAGAAGTTGGCTGGATGACATGCTAGAGAAGGGTTGGCTCATCAAGAAGTCTTCCCCTGTCGCCTCCCCCATAGTTTTCGCCAGGAAAGCAGATGGGTCCCTTCGCCCCTGCGTCGACTATGGTCACCTCAACAACATTACCATCCCTGACCCATACCCCTTACCCTTAGAGCAGAGCATCACCCAGGCCATTGCCAAGTCTCGCGTCTTCTCAAAGTTGGACCTGGTTAACGCCTTCAATCAGGTGAGGGTGGCGAGGGGACAGGAGTGGCTCACAGCCATCCGCACTCGTCAGGGGCTTTTCCAGTTCAAAGTGATGCCGTTTGGCTTGAAGAATGCGCCAGCCACCTTCCAGCGCCTCATTGATGATGTGTTGGGGGACTTGCATTTCTCATGTGTGGTGGCCTATATTGATGACATTTTGGTCCATTCCCCCACCCCTGAACAACACATCAGGGACCTTGAAGCGGTAGTGGCAGCCCTCCACAAGGCAGGGCTATTTGTTAAACCCTCCAAGTGCGAATTCTTCAGGGACGAGGTTACCTTCTTAGGGAATCTTGTCCTGAAGGATGGGTATGCTGTCTCCCCTGCAAGATGGAGGCTATTCAGTCTTGGCCTACCCCAACCACTCAAAAACAGCTTCACAGCTTTCTTGGCACCATCACCTTTTTGAAGAAATTTTTCCCGCTCTTGCCCAACTGGCAGCACCCCTGCACCCCCTCATTGGGAAGAACGCCCCCTTTAAATGGTCCCCCAAGTGCCAGAAGGCCTTTGAGGCTATCAAGGAGGTGTTTCTCACAGCCCCCATCCTGCAGCATGCTGACATGTCCCACCCCTTCATAGTAGCCTGCGATGCCTCGTCAGTGGCAGTGGGTGCCGTGCTGCTACAGGAGCATGAGGGAGTTGAGCACCCGGTGGCCTATTACTCCCAGAAGTTTACCACAACAGAGCAAGCATGGCTGATATATGATAAGGAGCTAGAGGCAGTGGCGTGGTCACTCACCCACTGGAAATACCTCCTGCAGGGCGCCCTGCACAAAATTACCGTTTGGATGGACCATAAGGCCCTGCTCTACTACCGCAAACCTCAGAAGCTAGGACACTGGCAAACTCTCATGTATCAAGACCTCTGTGGGTTCCATTTTAAGTAGAAATTCATCAAAGGTCCCCTGAACGTTTTGCCAGACATGCTCAGCTGTAACCCCTCCCTGTTCCCCAACGGGAAGGAGGACCCATTAGACCTTATGATGGTAGTGCCCCCCTCCCAAATCCTCTCATTGGCCCCCCTACTGTATCCTTCGCTGATGTAGACCCTGACACTCCGCTCCTTCCACGTGTCCTCACTTCCCAAACCTGCTGCCCTGAAGGAATTGAGCTTCTTGATGACTTAGAGTCCATGCGCCACAAGAGAACTCCATATACCTTGCAGGATGGAACAATCTGGTTCCATGATTGGGTTTGAGTTCCTCCTTCCCTACGCAGCTGTGTCATTGAGGAACACCATGTCCCCCAGACCGTTGGCCACCCAGGTATCAAAAAAGTGTGCAGATCTCATAAAGAGAACCTATAATTGGCCTGGGTCCTCAAAGGACATTCCCAATTGGATCTCTCATTGTGTCACCTGCGCCCAGGACAAAATTGGATCGTTCTGGAAAGAAGGGACTGTTACACCCTTGCAGCAGGCTGAGGGGCCATGGACCTCAGTCTCAGTGGACTTCATTGTGGAGCTCCCACCCTCCTGTGGCTCTGATGTGATAATGGTAGTCATAGACCAATTTACCAAGTTTGAACTCTTCATCCCCTGCCTCTCTTCTATTACTGTGGTGGAGACCGCAAATTTATTTGTCAACCATGTCTTCGCCATGTTTGGTCTCTCCAAGGAGATAGTGAGTGACAGGGGACCCCAGTTCACAGCCCAGTTCTTGGAAGAGTTGTTGACCCTCCTTCACATCAAGCCCTGTAGATCCACTGCCTACCACCCCCAGTCCAATGGGCAGACTGAGCGGGTGAACCAGGTACTGGAGCAGTACTTACGCTGCTATGCGACGGCCTTGCAAGACACCTGGGCCAAGGACCTGCCCCTAGCACAGTTTGCATACAACAACCCCTTCATTCCTCAACTGGCTTCTCTCCCTTTGAGGCCACTCTGGGGTATAACCCCTCTTTTCAGATTGGTCCCTGACTCTCTTCAGCAGTTCCTGGCTACCATGGACGTATAAGCTCTCTCAACGAGATGCACAACCTGGTTCGCGAACACTTGACAAAGTCCATTGAGGACTACAAGAAGTTCGCTGAGCTGAAGCGTCTTCTGGGGCATGAGATCAAGGTTGGTTCCCTTGTCATGTTAGATACCTGCAACCTTCCACTGAAAGCCCCCACCCGCAAGCTTGCAGCCAAATGCTCGACCCTTTGAGGTCAAGAAGGATTTGGGCAATGGAGCCTACCACCTGAGCCTCCTGCGCACTGGAAGCAGCACAATGTCTTCCACACCTCCCTCCTAACCCCTTTAAGGGGGAAAGGTCAACATCCCCCGAGCCAATAATCATTGGGGAATCCCAGGAAGTGGAGGTGGAAGCCATTGTAGCTTCCTGAAAGTCCTGCCAATCCATTCAGTACTTGGTCGCCTGGAAAGGTTACCCCTCATATGAGAACAGCTGGGTGAACACGCGCAAATTGTACAAACTGCAAGGACCTGATAGAGGAATTCCACGCCTCCCACCTGACAGCCCCACGCCCTCCCCAGAAGATTGCAGCCATTCTGTCCATGAAGTTACTGGAGCGCAACGAGAACTATACTTTGGTCCATGCCTCCGGGGGTGGAATCCTCCCTGTCTAAAAAGAAAAGGGTAGCGTAAGTCCTGAAGACCAGCCTTGCAACTGAATAGGGGTCAGCACCCCTTCCGGATGAAAAGGGGCCCCAAGGCTCCAGTGGACCCTATGTCACAGCTGGGCGACCTAGCCCATGTGATAGATGAGCGCTGGGTGGTTGCTTTCCCACCCAAAGATATCCCACTCCCACCTCTTCCCCCCCTCTTCAACCCTGGTTAGTTTGATAAAGGGGTCTGCAGGGAGATTGCACACATCAGGGGGCATGGAGAGGCCCCTGGGACTACCCACTCCCCAGGCAAACTATATCAGAATTTTAGAAAAATGGCAATTCCCAACATCAGAGCCCAGCCAGCAATTTCCAGATTGGGGGAGCCAGTCCAGACTGGCCTGCTTAGGAAATCAGATCAGATACAGCTCAGATCGTGAACCCAGGCCCAAATGATTCAGATCATCTGCCCCAACACTCTGAAACGATCCCTGGATTTCAGATCGCACGAGTAGCCCAATCAATGATTGGCTCAAAACGCAAATAATCCAATCCAAGGACCCCTGCCTCCCCGGACAAATCTGGACCACCCAAGCCATGCAAACAGGCCTACTTAAGTCACCAGGACCCAGATTGGTAGTATCAACTTGGTTTGGCCCCAAGAATTTGGGAAAATATGCAAAAATTTTCTAGGCTTTTGCCAGAATTGGGAGCTGCCTTCTACCCTCCTTCGAGCTGTCCAACCAAATCCCTTCCCCAACTCCTGAATGACCAACCCTCAATACCTCCATATGCATATAGTCCAGTTTAAAAGGCAACTGCACCAGTCAAGGGTAGTTGTTGGTTCATTCTCTTTCCTTACGTTGTATATTTAAATTAAATACACCACCTAGTTTGTTGCAGCCTCTGTCTTCCTCTTTAAAAATTTCTAAATATTACGCCAATTGATCCAATGAAGTGCACTGTCACCTAAATCCTCCTACTAATGTTTGCTGACTGGATTATCCAGTTGCTTGATCCTACCACGTGGCAGTGGATTGTGAATGTGAAAATTTGACTTGCCCCTGATGATGAACCCGCTGCTTTGTTTGTTTTTATGCATCCATTTAACAGGAACCCTTTCGTCCATTTGGTTGTGTCCTCCAAAGCTGCTCCCCAGCTAGAGCAGCACCCAGGCGCCCCTTCCCCACCACTTGTGGACTCGCCTTTCATAGTTGGCTCAGCCACCGCTGGTTTGGCTCTTCAGCGGGACCTAGAGCACCCCTCCAGGGTAATCTCGGTCCCAGCCCCTCTTATGGGGTTTGCCATACCTCCGCGCACATTTAAAATCAAATGGCGACCTCTGTTATCCCTCGCTGGCGTGCAAGCCCCCTACCTGAATCCAAAGGCCAGCAACTGCGAACCCTGAAGAAGTTGTCATCCTCCCTGCCTCTTCCGCCCTTGAGGTTGCCCCACAAGACTCGCGATTGCCCCCAAAGCAACCATCTGGTTTGCCTTGGGGCCTTCAGTAAGTTACTGAACTTTTGCTTTCCTCACATCTCCATAGAACCCCACTTCTATTAGTCACTTGGACTGCAATGCCTTTGGCATTATGAGGCCTCCACTGGGTGCTCAGTCTGGTTCTTATTAGCCAAATCTGTGACAGATACCTTAGTGCTGATAACGCCAAGGGATAGTATCATGATTTCACTAAATTCTTCCGTCCCTAAATCTATTACCCTGAATATTCCTCTGTTGATCACTGAGGGGGAACTCCGCGAATTTAATCTCATCAATTCTTCTAAAAAGATCACGCTTATCCAAATTAAGTAATCTCAGAGGGTTTTGATCTTTCAGAGATTGAAAAGATCAGATCAAAGGCGAGCTCTACAAAACCTATAAATATTAAGTCTTTCTGATAATGAAAAAATTATTTTTTCAGTGATCTAATATTTGTTCTTATATATTCACTATTTTTACTTTTGGAGAGTCACTAAAGTAACTTTAATAAAAGACCTTCCATTTTTGAGGTGTAATTTGAAACTTCAAAAGTGGTGCTCACTACAGGGGCCACTCTGAGTTAAGTTCCAGTTAAAACGTCGATCACTACCATGGATATCCCTTTCCCGCCCAAAGAGTTTCAAGACCATGATAAGGGTAGTATTTTATACTGGCTCGTTCCACTATGGCTGAAATTCCCAGGGCGCCATCTTCGTTGGAATTTCGTGCCAATTTAGAGCTTAATGGCCACAAGTTAAGTTTTATTGCGAATTATCAGATGCATCTCAAAACCTTATTAGACAACATCCAGAAATTACTTAATTGGGTCATTTTTCTGGAGTCCGTTCTACTTGGACTTGTGCCAGTGATGTGCCCTCTACCATTAGGCATTTTATATCAATATTCTCATTTGCCAGGGGTTAGTACTGGGCCTTATTTATATCAGTTCAGCCATCCTGCATTGTACCACTTGTTGCGAGTGGTGGGAATACATCATCAAGGGATACTCAATCTTTAGAAGGACTGCAATCTTTAAACAATTTTTCTCTGAATTTTTTAACTCTGCTTCTGAGTTCAGTTGGAATAACTTTTTACACAATTATCTAGAATTGTAATCTCATTAATGATGTACAGCAGCAAATTACTTAACTGGACCATGGAGTATCTAGATTCACCAACTCCCAGTTGGTGGAACGCGTCTGAGAAATTCAAGTTGAGTGGAGAGATAATCTTACTCGCTTTTTGAGCCAAAGTCAGGTGGTGGTAGAGAAAGTTAGTAATCACCTCATCTAATTGGAGCAATTACTTTCTGATGTTCAAACTTGAGTCTGCAATATGAAAGGAACCCCCAGAGTTATAGGCCCACCTGGGGTACCAAGTTCTCATGGACCAGTGGGTCCCCCTGGACCTATTGGGCCCGGTGGGCCTATGGGATCTTCTGAAGTAGTCGGAACCCCTGGGCCAGGTAGGCATCCTGTCCCAGTAGGACCACCTGGACCAACCAGACTCCCAAGTGCTGTTGGGCCTCCTGATCCTCCTGGGCCTCCAAGGCTCCTTAAATTTGCCGGACCTGAAGGATCTGGTAGTTCATCTGAGTCTAATATTAGCTCCCTCTCAGAGATGATTGAATTGTTGTAAGTGCAATTTCACAAAGTAACCCTGGCTTGTAACTTAGCTCTTAGATGGAACTCGTAATAGCCTTTTTGGCGTCTCAATCCTTAGCTAATAAGATGAATAACCTAGGCAAATGGGTTAAGTATACTGATGCTTTACTACAAGCATGAAACCTAAGGGGAATCTGCTTTGAACTAGGGTTGATTCCTTGGAGCTTAAATTCCATGCGCAGCAAGAACAAATTCTGGATTAACCCAAAAATATAGATGCCAAAGTGAAATTCGGAGTAAATATTGAATTAATGAGATTTGTACTGAGGTCGCTGATATGCACCCGCCATATTCTTCTCGATACTCTGACTCACCCTCTTACATCTCCACCTAACTGGACCAGCCTTTGGTTCATTTCTTGACGGCGAATTCCCCTATGAGATTTAGACCCATATTTAAGGATAAGTATTCTCCTGGGGAGGGGAGTATCATTTCTTTTCTTTACTTGTACGAGAAAGCTCTGGGAAAGGCAATGGACTTTCAAAAAATGAATTAATTACCTAATTGTCTTACCTAGTTGACTCAGTATATTATGGTTCCTCACCTGATGACTTGCACTATATGTTCTCAAGTTAACAAACCTCTGCTCAAGGAGTTTGGGAAAGAGCAAAATTTATATTTCAAAATCAGGCGTTTATAAGAATGCAGCCCCTTCAGAATGAATTCATTAGGAAATTTGTGCATTGTTTCTATCAGATTTGCAGACTTTGGTGGCTTGTGATCAGTTAAATCATTATGATGCTATTACCACTGTTATTTCTGCCTTCATTTCCTGAACTCAGTTGCAAGTATACCTTATCAGCATAAAGAGGAGCTTTAAAAGTGTCTAGGACTCTAAGGAGGCCTTGTTAGAACTGCCACCTCAATTCACCAAAAATCTCTCATCTTAGATTACTCAAAACTGAGTTTCCCTAAAGTGTATGACGTACCTGAAAACTCTTGGGCTATTCAATGTTTTTAATGTCACCAATATTTCCAGACTGAAGACCGCTGTTTCAGAAGAAAGCAGATTAGAAGAAAAAGAAACACTAATGGGATCTATCAACATAATAACGATATGGGAATAAATCAGGGTGACCATATCTCTGCTGATTTATTAAAGATGAAAAATCTATTTATTATGCCTTGACATCTTTGTAGGCGTTACTCTCCCAATCTGAAAGTATGATCACTTGAATTGATATTTGGGTTAACCAAGTCCCCACTAAGACCATCATTGATACTGGCTCCCCCGTGAATGTAGTTTCTTCTAAACTGACCAAGTGGATCAAACTTACGCCCAACCTTTCCCATTTTGAGGAGTATGTGTGCTTGGCTCCAGAGTACGCAGTCAATTAGAGCTTTTTTTGTCACTTCCCTTGAAGATTGAGAAGTTAACTTTTATAATACCTTCAATCTTTTTTTAATTTAAGTTATGACCCTCTTTTGGGAATCCAATCTTTGCAGAAATTTGACAAAATTGTTAAAATACTCAGCTCTTCTCTATCCCTTTTGGGGTATTGGGCTCTGTTAATCTTATCTGAGCATGCCCTTATTAAACATATTACGCGTTGGGTTTGTTTGTTGGAGGGGAAAAAAGGTCCTATTCTATCCAGTATCATTTCAAAGGACCTCAAGTAAAATTATCCTCAAGAAAACTGACATCGAATAAGATATGCCTTTTTATCTCCTGATACCATTATTATTCCTCTATATCTCATATTATGGTTGATACTTTTTTTACACTTTTTTATCCCATGGGTCATTTATTACAGATCCATGGTGTTACAAACCCTCCTGTTAAGGAGATTTTGTCCTGTCCAGTGGTGTTTATTAAGCTTATTCTGGAATGATACCCATCTTTCTGGAAAGTTTACCAATGAACCAAAAACTGTGGATCAGAAGGACCAAAATAGTCTTTGTTAAACTATTACTTCTTTCACAGATTTATTATGTAAGACTTTTAGGAGTTTAAAAGATTTTGTCCTTGAATCCCCTCAGGACATTATTACTGTAATTTTCACAATAAAAACCAGCTTACTACTGACCAGGAAAATTAGTGCATTAATAACTCAAAAATACTCCAAGCTTTTGTGAAGCATACCTACAATTTGACAATTTGAATTAAGTGACGCATACTGTCAAAAGGCAGCAGATAAAGTTTAGACTGGCCTGTCAGTCAGGATGAAAAAATCCAAAAGGTGAGCCAGAATTCCATGGGCACTGCTGCTCAAACGTCGTTTAAATAGTACAGGAGATAAATAACCAATGAGAGCTGAAAAGTCACAAACATGAAAATCAACCTATCAAAAACCAGGCTGTCTCAGCCTCAGGACCCATGGCCTTAGCGAAGAAAAGTGTGGGACTGGATTGGGTGGTTTGGTTTTTCTATGGTGGAACTTGGTATGGTAACATTGGCAAGGGTGCAGATCTTTGCCTAAGTAGAAACAAGTTTTTCCATCAATTGCAAGATCCTAGTGGCAAATTGCCTCAGCAATTGGGAAAAGTTCCATGAATTTTTTAATATGCTAGGCCCAGTTAACTGCAGAAGACAATAAGATTACCAACATGACTGTGATGGCCCAGTCATTGTGCGCCCCATAATTCAACATGAGGGGTGTTGCAGGGCTCCAGAAAAGAATAAGTTTCCTAGAAAAGTGGTTTTAAAGTATGGGAATTTTTTATTGAATTTTAAATAAAGAGAATTAACTGTCAATTTATCCAGTGTGGTATGAATGCTTAATTGAGTGGTCAATTGTGAAATAGCTTATGAATACACAGGATTGGGGCCTCAGGTTCTACCTAACCTGGTGGAACTTCAAGTGGGGGAGAAACTATTTAATTGAAACTGCCTCCAAAAGTCTCATAGTGGGCCGAGTCATTAATAGTTTGTCCATGGATGTCCAAATTGAAATTTTGTCATGATTGTGATGATTCAAGTGGAAAAGTCTTGCCCAAAGGGTAACGGGAGCCTCCCAGGGACACCCTAGGTAGGGATGGTCCCAAGAGGTCAGGAACAGGTTTGGGATGCCCAACCTGCCCACACCTCATTGCTCTGGCGTCCGTTTGGCCATGCAGGACTTTTTTTTTTTTTTAGTACTAGATGGTCCCGCCATGCAGGACTTTCCAGATTGAGATTTTGACATTAACGTGAGGCTCTAATGCTGACAGCTAATTCTGCTGATGACCCAATGATGTTATCTAGTTCTACCAAAGGTTCAATACTATTAGCCTTATTCACTGAAGGTACAAGGGCGCCAGGCATTGTTTCTTATGGTTCTATGCGTTGGCCAATGTTGACAAAGGCTTGTTGCTGCCAGCCATATCTGTCTCCTTCACCCCATGCTTGTCCCAATTTTCCAAAACTCATTACAGATTTTTTCAATATTCCTTACTAAGCTCCAATTTTTAGTATAGGGATAGGGGCCAGAATTCTCAAAGGATAAGCCATGATCCACCGCTAGTCCACCACATGAGCAGGTCGCCCTGGGAGATGAGGGGGTCGACTGGCCTTTTCAGACCTTTTTGGATGGGAAAGGGAACACCACTCGGTCCAAGTGTAGGGGACAATTCCCTGGACTTACTTTATCCTTCCCTTTTACTAAAGGGGGAGCGCCACCACCAGTAAAATGGCGAGGACCACATTCTTATGGGCCTTAGTTACTTAAGTGACATCAGCATCGCAATCTTTGGTGAGGGTGGGGAGCATTGGAGAGGTAGCGTGAAGATCCTTGACAAGCTCTGAACAGCTAGCACAGTTCTGAGCACCAACCCAGCTATTTTTGTAGGCTGGATAGCCTTTTCATGCGACTAAATATTAAACTAATCTGCTAGAGCATTGTGAAGCCAAAATGGTGTCAACTTCAGCTTCCTTCATTCCCTCAATCACAATGGTCTTGGGTTCTGACATAATTGCCCCCTTGTCCGTGGACAACTGTGAGACATGAAAGATGGGATGTTGCTTACAATGAGCTGGTAATTTCAATTGGAAGGCGCCATTCCCCAGGTCCTCCTCCACCAAATGGGGGCCTTAGCAATTGCTTAAAACTTGCACACGGGCACCTGCATGTGCAAGTACCGTGTGTCCAACATTATGTGTGAACCTACCTTTATATCATGCACCAAGAACGCTTCTGATCCACAAACCATTTATAATCACTTATGGCCTTAGTAAAATGCTACCAAACCAACGATTGGGTGGCACATTTTTCTGAGCATGGTCAGCTGCAGCTGGGACCTCCGAGAAAAGGCATGGACCAACTGAAAACGATGGGGTATATCTCAGAATAGGCTAATATGGGAGAAGCCCATGGATGCATGAATTCCGCAATTATATGCAAACTGGACAAGGGGAAGGTCTTCCACTCAGGTTCCCAAGCGGCTGCAGAGTAGCACCGCAGGTACTGTTTCAAGATCTGATTGACCTGTTTAGTCTGACCATATGACTATGGATGGTACGCAGTGGAGTGACAGGGCGTAATTTTCAAAATCGCCAAGAGTTCATTTCAAAACTGAACCATAAATTGGGTCCCGCAGACACTGATGATTTCCTGCAGGAATGCAAACATAGAGAAAGCGTGTCTCTCAAATAAGCGGTCAGTTTCATCAGAGTTGATGGCGGAGGAGCTTGGGATAAATAAAGCAAATTTAGTGAAGCAGTCTATGACTACAATAACCGCTGTGAACCCTTTTGAGCTGGGTAGCTCAACAATAAAATCCATGGACACCAACGTCCATGGCCCCTCTACCTGCTGCAAAGGGTGGAAGAGACCATTCTTAACATACTGGTCCAATTTGGCCCGTGAAAAAGGCACACAGTAATCAATCCATGCTGGAACATTCTTTGAAAGGCCTGTCAAATTAAAGGTATGCTTTACTAAATCTATGCATTTTTGTTCCCTGGGTGGCCAACTGCAGGGGGATCGTGATGAGCCTGGATGACTTTGTCCCACAGGAGGGGAGGAACCCACATCCGCTACCTAAAATTGTTAATCACCTCAGCCAGAAAATAAAGGGAAAGCTTGGAAGTTGGAAGTGACAACCGCTCCAACAGTTCTGCCCCTTCTGCACATGCTGTCTGCGCTGCTAAGACCCACGAAACCAAAGGCGCATCTGTACATAAATATGCTACTGAAGCCATGGGAGGAATAATGGCCAAGCTTTGAGTTGGTGGGATAACCGTGACACGATCCGCCTCATCTGATTTAGCTGGGAAAAGTGCAGGATACGACTCAAAAAGTCTGGACGCACATTCAATGCTCCCTTCACAAACTCATAAGATATTAAAGCTACATAAGTCACAGTAGGTCTGGATCTGCCAGTGTGCCAATTTCTATGGCTTGCAGAAATATAGGAGAGCTTGGTGGTCCGTACGCACAGTCCACTTTTGTTGAGCACCCTGCAAGGGATACCGCCGGTGGGTCAAGGCCCATTCCATGGCTGCCAACTCCTTGTCGTAGATGGCCCAGGATTGCTCTATGGAGGAAAACTTGCGGGAAAGATATATTTAACTGGGTGTTTCAACTCATTGTGCTCTTGGAGAAAGAAAGCCCCTACTGTGGCAGAAGATGCATTGCACGCTACAATATAGGGTTTGGAGGGATCCTCATGCTTAAGGATGACAGGTGAAAAGAAAACCTCCTTGATTGAATCAAATGCCTGCTGGAACTTGGGCGTCCAGCGAAAGAGAATGTTTTTGCCCATGAGCGGATGCAGTGGTGCAGCCAACTGATAGAGTGCGGGAGAGAATTTTTTAGGAAATTTATGGTATGCAAGAAGCTTTTCAGTTGCTTCTGAGTTGTTGGAATTAGCTAATTATGGATGGCATCCAGTTTACTGGGTGGAATGACGTACCCATCCTTTAAGACGAGATTACCCAAGAAGGTAACTTCCTCCCAATAAAATTCGTATTTGACGGCTTGATGAATAAACTTTCTTTATTAAGGACAGCCACCACCGCCTCCAAAACTTTTGCATGTTGTTCAGGGAAGGGTGAGTGTACCAAGATATCATCATTATATGCAACTGTTTAGGTGAACCAAAGATCACTTATCATACTATCAATCATCCTTTGAAATGTTGTGAGAGCATTCTTCAACCTGAAAGGAATTACTCAAATTTGAAGTATGCCTTACCTAGTCCAAATAGCAGTAAACCATTCCTGGCCTTCTGCCACCCAAATTTGTTGAAAGGCGAACCCCAGATCGAGTTTTGAAACACATGCGACTTTAAAATTGCTTAGCCAATTTTCTGTTCCAGCAGAAGTAGGTAGGGATCATGAACCGTGGTATTGTTGAGGTGGCTGTAATCCACGCAGAGACGAAGCAAACCATCTGCCTTCTTGGTAAAGACAATGGGGAGGCAACTGAGGATGTCTCCTTGAACAACAACCCTTCTTTAGCATGTTGTCTAACCATGCATTAAGGGCCACATCCTCCACTGCCCTATGTGGGTACAGTGGGCAGTTTATATGCACCACCTCCACCGTTGTTTAAAAATTTAAATTAAAATATGTATGTGGTTGAGGCGGTTAGCCTTTTTATAATCCAAAATGGTGAGATAGACCATCAACGCTGTGGGAAAATCTGGCGGAAGGCCTATGGGAGAAATGAGGGTCATAATAGACCCTCAGCTTTGAGCTTATATGAGGGTGTCAAGAAATGGAAACCTACCCTCCACCTGCCCATTGGAAAAAACACCGTGTTTGACTCTATGTGGATTCTTAGATGCAGATGACGCCAATAACCCACACCCAAAATTACTGTGAACACGAGATTAAGCATTGCAAAGAATCAATAACAGAAGATAAACAGGTGAACTGAGAAAGGCATGGGATGCTGTACTTTGAAGGATGTCTGGGAGGTCAACAACATGACCAACACCGCTGGTCCCAGGTCTAAGTATATATTGAGCTTCTGGGTTATCTCCAGACTCATGAATTTAACTGCTTCTCCCATGTCAAACAAGGCCTCAAAGGACACCTGGTGTGCCTGATGCTAAATTTCATTGGTAATAAAAAGTAGGCGTATGTTTGTTTATTAAAAGAAGCAGTAAATTCTGGTGACAAAGAAGAGATTGCAACTAAATCAGGGGGAAGAACAGGTTTCTTAAAAAGAGCAAAATTGGTGTGGACATGAGGTTAATCACATTCTCCCCAGACTGGTCTTCTGTCGACTTAAAAGCAGGTGATCTTGAGCAAATTAACTTGGATGTAGGGATAGCATCGGCCCCAGAACCAAATCTAATACTGATTTGACGTCAGAATCAGAAACTGAGGCCAAGTCAGCAAATCCAAACACTAAGTTCCCATTTTGAAGTTGGGGATTGTGATGGAGGGTCGCATTGACTAAAATCGCTGCCTTGCAAAACTGTTCCACTGTCTCCATAGGGGTGGACCAAATAACGTGGTTAGTGGAGGCCAAATCCAACGCAGTTCAAAAATTTCTTGAAGTACACCCTGGGAAGATCCAGCACCAAGGCTTGCTCACAGAAGGCTGCAACAAAGGAAGCCATGCTAGGGGCTTCAGCGTCCATAGAATATATATGGAACAGGAGTTCAGAACGCTGCAAAGGAGAATTCAAAGCTACTGATACTAATGTAACAAGTGATGTGGAGTCACCTGTCTGAATGGCAGAATGTAAAAGACCTCACACCCACCGGCAGATATACCTTCAACCGCATCCAGCTGGGCCAAGCTCTGGTGAGCATTTATCAGTGAATCGGCATGTTCATTGCAATTATGGACCACATGCAACTTGACAAGGACGTTAGGGACCTGATCTGCAACCTTGCAGAAGGGAACAACCAAACCCACTAATTGAGGTTGTGCTGAGGGGAAAGTAGAGAGCAATGGGGGAAAAACGGCCATGGAGAAATTCCTCCAAAGCTATCCAGGAGCTGCTCACAAAATTGGAGATTGACCAGACAAACAACATAAGGCAGGCTACCAACTGCATATTCTTCTGGCAGATGGTTATCACTGCTACGCCCATCTCGATAAGGAGGGCAGAAATGGCTGAAACAATGGATTGTCAATTATGTCAGGAAAGCAGCAGATAAAGTTTGGACAGGCCTGCCAGCTGGGATGCAAAAAGAATCAAAAGGTGAGCCAGAATGCCAGGGGCAATGCTACTCAAATAACGTTTAAATGGGCTGGGATATAAATAACCAATGAGCGCTGAAGGCCGCAAACTTGAAAAGCAACCTGGCGAAGAACTAGGCTGCCACATCCACAGGACCCACGGGTCTGGGCATAAGAAAGCGTGGTACTGGATTGGGTGGTTTGGTTTCCCCATGGTGGAACTTGGTATGGGAACATTGGCGAGGATGTGGATCCTCTCCTGGAGTGGGGATAATTTCATCCTTAAATTGTTAAGATCCTGGTGGTGGATTGCCTCAGCAAACAGAAAAATTTTATAAGAAATTTCTAATGTGGTAGCCCAGTTAACTGCAGAATGCAACAAGGTCACCAACATGGCCATGATGGCCAGTGGTTGTGCACCTTTTAATTTAATATTAGGGGTGTTACATGGTTCCACAAAAGAATAATCTTAACAAGAAAAGTGGTTTTGAAGCACAGGAATCTTTTTATTAAATTTTGAATAGGAGAATTTATTGTCAATTTTCCCAGTGAGGTACAGCTGTTTAAATGGTTAGTCAATTGGGAATAACTTAAGGCGCATGGGATCAGGGCCCTTGAGTTTCAACCTAACCTAAAGGAACTTTAAGTGGGGGAAACTATATAATTGAAACTGCCTCCAAAAGTGTTGCAGTGGGCCGAGTTATCATCATTTTGTCAATGGATGCCCAAATTGCAGTTTTGTCATAATTATGCTGATTCAAGTGGCAACGTCTTTGCCAATGGGTAACGGGAGCCTCCAAGGGCCACCCTATGTAAGGATGGCCCCAAGAGGTCAGGAACAGATTTGAGATGCCCAACCTTCCTGCAACTGATTGCTCTGGAGTCCGTTTGGCCATTCAGGATTTTCCATATTGAGATATTAACATTAATGGGGAGGGTTCAGTGCTGATGGCTATTTCTGCTGAATACCCAATGCTGTTGGCTAGTTCTACCAAAGGTTTGATACTATTAGCCTTATTCACTGAAGGTACAAGGCTGGTGGGCATTGCTGCCAATGGTTCGATGCTGTCAGCCAATGTTGCTGAAGGCTCGTTGCTGTTGGCCATATTCATCCCCTTCGCCCCATGCTGGTCCCAATTTTCCAGAACCTTAGCACAAATCTTCTCAGTCTGCCAAACTAATTCCCCAGTTGTTAGTACAGAGATAAGACCAGAATTAGTAAAGGATAAGCTGTGACCCACCGCTCATCCACCACATGGGTGAGATCACCCTGGGAGATGAGGGGGCAGCTGGCCTTTTTGGACTTTTTGGATGGGAAAGGGACATTACCTGGTCCAAGCATAGGGGATGCTCCCCCAGACTTACACATACCGTTAAAGCTGTGGAGCATCCTCCTATTTAGGTTAAACCTTATCAGAAGTTAAAGATTGAGGAGGCGCAGGTTACAAAGGAATTGAATCAATAATTATTAACTAGATTAATGAAATTCTCCAATAGTACCTGGGCCTCTCTGTTATTATCTTTGAAAAGAAAACTGGCTCTTAGAGTTTGGGTATGAATTTATATAGATCAAATGCAATAACTCATCGAGATAGATATCCTTTACTAAGTATTGATAATTCCCTCCAGTTTCTTTCTGGCTTCACATATTTTTCTGCGATAAACTTGGCCAGTGGTTATTGGAAGATTGAGTTGGCCCACAAAAATCAGGCCAAATGTGCTTTGATTTCTAGTGAGGGCTTGTATGAACCAACACATATTCCACAAGGGTTGAGCAATGCTTCAGCCACTCTTCAGAGGCCATGAAAGGTGTGCTGAGGCTTAAAGCTGACCTGCGTCTTTGTGTATTTAGATGATACTACCATGCTTTGAAGTCTTTTACCAAGCATTTTAATCACTTGTGAGAAGTTTTTAGCCAAATTTGGAATCTTTCATTAAAGCTTAAAACTTCCAAATGCTCCTCCTTTTATAGTTAATTGGAGTTTTTAGGGCACAAGGTTTCGGATAGGGGGACTTAACACCTACTGGACAAGGTTAAGGCCATTAGCTGAATGTCTCCTCCGGCATCTTTCTGTGATATACAGGTATTCTTGGGGACGTCAGGTAATACAATTTATACCCAAGTTTTCTGATTTGGCTGATCCTGTTTTCTATCTATTACAAAAAGGGGTACTCTTTGAGTGAGGATCTGCCCAAGAGTAATCCTTTAATTTTCTCTGAACTGCTCTAACCAAAGCGCCTGCTTTGATCCATCCTCGCTTTGATAAGACTTTTATTCTGCATACTGATGAGAGTATAGCTGCCATTGGGGCCATCCTGTCTCAGTATGACGAGGATCAAATTGATCATCCAGTGGCTTACAACAGCAAGACCCTATCCAAGGCTGAACAAAATTACTGTGAATAAACATGAGTGCATTACTGTAATTATGACAATCAAACAATTCCAACCCTTCTTATATAGTAACCACTTCTCTGTTGTTATTGACCAATATTCTCTAATATGGTTGAAGTATATGAAGTATCCTTATGGGCTGTTGGCTCGTTGGTCCTTGAAATTATAAGATTACGTTTTTTTATTGTTCATCGCTAATGTACCAAGCACAAAAATGCTGATGTCCTTTCCCAGTTGCCAGTGTTGACTTTGGATCCCCAGAAGGAGGAGCAATTATATGACCTTATTGGCCGACTTGAGCGGTGGGATAAAGGAATTAAGCAGATCAAACCTGCCTTGAGGCCATTACTCAGGACACCATGATACAAAAGGGATCTTTGTATAAGAAGGTCAACTCTAAATGGTTATCCTTTTTACATCCAAACTCACGGTTTAATGCTATTAAGGAGGGCATGGTCAAGTGGGTCACACTGGGTAAATAAGACTCATGAGTGGTTGAAATCCAGTATTATTGGAATAATATGATTTCTTCTATTAAAAAAGTTCTTGATACATGTATCACCTGTAAAAGCCAAGGAGCCTCTAATCCTATATATCACCTTCAATTGTTTACACAGACCAAGGCTTTTGAAGTGGTGAGTATTGATGTTTTCAGACTCTTGCCTTAAGGGTTTCATGAGCACCAGTACATTATTTTGGCTGTTGGCAATTTAACTAAATGGATCAAGGCCATATCCATTGTCACTCCCTCTGCCAAAACTACTGAGTTGTTCCTTTAATGGAAAATCATCACTCAACTTAGGTGTCCCAAGGTTCTTATGTCATATAATGGGACCAATTTCACCTCCCAACTTTTACTAAAACTATCAAATTTATTTAATACTACTCAACAGTTTGACGTTCCCTATCACCCTTTTACTAATGGGGCTACTGAGCGGGTCAATGGGACGTTTTCCATTTGAGAAACATTCCTCTTCTAACCCATCTTGGTGGAACTTTAAATTGCCTGGTGCTTTGTTTGCTTACCAGACTAGTTACCATTTTATTAATAAGATGTCACCTTAGGTGTATCTATGGAAGAGACCCTTCTGTTCCCTGAGTTTCCAGGCGATATTCAATGAGGGTGTTACAGAAATTTCTGATTTAGTTATGTGAAGTCTGGCTGATGAAACCATTTGCCTTCAGGCTCAAGCAATGGAGTCAATTATAGTAACTACCAAAAAGGAAACCTTAAGGAGTAATCAACATCAGACCCATTTTACATGAATATCAGATTTGATACTACGTTATGTCTATCATTATCAGCCTGGTGGGCGAATGCAAAAATTAGAAACTATTTGGTCAGGTCCTTATTGAGTCATATTCTGAAGAGGGCTTGAGTACTTAATTGTTCATGCTGGACTAGTATCATTTTAGATTGTGTTCATCCTAGGTTTCTGTAGATTCATCCTTCTCCGCTATCAAATCTTGAGGATAGTGCTAGTATTTTGCCAACTTTTACGTCCCTGAATCTATTACCCTAAATATTCCTTCATTGGTCGCTGAGGGTGAACTCAGTGAATTTGATCTCATTAAGTCTTCTAAAAATAATCATGCTTATTCTAATCAAGTAATCTCAGAAGATTTGATCTCTCAGAGATTGAAAAGATCAGATTGAAGGCGAGTCTCTACAAAACCTATAAGTAATAAGTATTTCTGATTAAAAAATTAAGCTTTTTTGCGAGTTAAAATATTTTTATATATTCAATACTTTTATTTTTAGAGAACACCAAAGTAACTTTGAGAAAAGATTTACTTTTTAAAGTATAATTCAAAACTTCAAATAAGATAGTTTGATCAATGTTTCCGCTGATTCTTATGTCAGAGGCAAACGTGTTGATATTTGTCTAAGAGTTTCAGTAAGAATACTGCCAACAATGCAATAACACAGTCCCAATTAACTATTGATGCTACATCAGGTAACTTCAGATGATGATTTACTCAGTGAGTTTACTATGCACCCTCAGAAGGCTGTATGGCATCTAATCTGTGTGAAATAGATCCCCTCTACAGCAAGTCATCCACCCAAATAGAGCGAGCAAGGGTCAATGAGCTGACTAGGATATTGTCAGGGAAGCTAAAAACAGAAATAATGGTAGTGAGACTCCTAGAGTTGGATCCAAATTCACCAAGGTGCCTGAGTCAAAAGTACACAATATCCAGACAGTTATAAAGTGGTTCCCAATATACTTTAGGAAATAAAATAATGTGAAAGGGCACTAAAAGATATAAAAATTCTATGCCAAATATTAGTAAAATTAAGTAAACCTTTTTTAAAAATTGTCATCAGCATGGTGAGGCAAAAACACCACAAAATGGTCAAGAGGTGAAAATTTTAGTTTAAAAGTTTTGGGATGTTGAGTACCTTACAACGGAGGGCAACTCATCTTTCACATTCAAAATTTTCTACAATGACAATATAAAAAAACTTTTAACCAAGATGTTAAAATTTGGAATATATAATCTGTTTATATCATAGTTAAGTTATCCTCTAAAACTGGGGATCATATTAAAAATTTTAAGTTATAGAGGTTTTGTAAGGCTACTGATCTAAGTCTCAAAAATATAATTCAAGCTGAAAAACTTTTGAAAATAATTTTTGAAGTCTTTTTTTCAAGTTTTTCATTTTTTGAGGATCAAGTTCTGTGAGATTTTAGCCACAATAGGGTTAATGGGCAATTAATCATCGATTACTTTTAAGCCCCAGGGATCTTTTCAGGTTTTTCTCAGTGGTGCAGGCTATTACTCATTTCTTTTCTATAGCTTTAGAAAGATCGTCCAAAAACTTTAAAGGAAGATTTTTGTAGTTTCTAGAGCTCTCTTCCTTGTCCTTTTTTGGGCGCTTAAACCCAAATAAAAAAAATCTGTAAAAGCTATTTGATATCTTAGTCTGAGGCATTAGTGCGCAACGCCAACATAGCTACAAATTGCCACCTACTTAAAGACTCACTGATATGAAAACTTGAGGCAGTGGTCATTGAGTCCATACTCTACCACTAGGGCACCCTCATTATTATTCTTATATCACCTTTGTTGAGGATTCATCTATGATGACCAAAGTTACTCAAGATCGAGATTTGATATCTCAGTCTAATGAGATTGAAAAATCTATGTTGAAGATACCCAATTCTAGGATAGACTAAAATCAACCCTTTGGAGTTATCAACCTTCTTTGAAGGATGATGCTAAGCTATCTGATGAGGCAGAAAATCGCATAATAAAATCGGTCTCATCAAATAAGAATATTATAAAATCTGGCCATCACAATCATGACATTAATAATCAACAATATTGGTCATCTAATAGGAAAGATCTTCCCTTAGGCGCATATCAAAAATCCTCACGCATACCTACTAAATTTACCCCTATAAATATCCCTTATTTCTAATTTAAAATTACCACGATTTTTGTCTCAATTAGAATAATTTTGGTCTCTTTTCATACAGGATTCCGTATTTCTGATTGGAATCAACTATAGCAATGGAACTAATAACCTCATTGCAATTGTGTCAATCTTCACTAGAGCCATGTGACTAATAATTTTGTAGCCTTTGTAGCGCCTGTTTATTTTAATTTCTCACAAAATTCAATACTGGTGCTCCCTGCCAGGTCTGCTTCTGAGGCTACCTAGTGAAAACATACTTTCACAACCATGAATATGTCTAGCGAATAAAGCCCCTCTTCTGAGTGATCAATGAGTATCGCCCGATGGGTACACACCAACAGGAAAGAGATGCCTTCCGCTAATACAAAAATCTGCAATTTCAAGCTTCTATGGACTTGGCCATTGAGGGCCCTGACCAAAATAATTATCAGATTCAAGCTGCGAATGTTGAAGAAACTGCCAAAGGCTTAATAAGGGGGCTATTCAGCCTGGTGCTCATCCTAATCATGACCAAGCATCCAAAGTTGCTGAAAATATGATGAACTTATACAACCAAGCGGTGTTACAGCTTACCAAAGTTGGTTTGGCTAGAACTGAGCTGTACCTCCAGCATTATGTAAATCCCACTATTCACCTTGTACTCCAGATTTTGGGGTTGCATCATCTCTAAATCCAGCGCCAGTTAACTCTGGCACAACAATTTCACTCTCAGTTATCCTCATTATATGAAACAGCTTTTAACTTTGGATGGGATAATCAGGAGGCCATTCTCGATAATAGAAGAGAAATCAATAATATTTATAACCAGTTAGTGAGAATTGATAATGGAGTTGTGAGATACATCAGCCAAGAAGTATCTCAGCAAGTTAGCGATATCATTAACCCTATTCACCAACGTATCACCTCCCTTGAGGATGAGATTACAAGAGAACTGGATCAGTTGAGGGTTAAGCATGAGGAGCGCATTAGTGAGCTTGACAGGCTAGTCCAACATCTTAACCAAATGGTGGGTACTATCAGAGAAGGTGGACCCAGCCCTGTTGGCCCTCAGGACTGCCAGGACCACCTATTTCCCCTTTGGTAACCCTGGGACCTCCTGAGGAACGTGGTCCTCCTGGTCTGGTGGGTCAACAAGGCCCATGTTATGGTCCCATGACATCATAGTGGGGACCAACCCCAAGGATAAGGCTGAGTGCCAGGAGGCCCAGAAGTTGAAATTACAGGGCCTCTCAGACCTGAAGCATACCCTAGACCAACGCTGGGTATGGGCAAAATATGTTCAGGTGGTACTAATGGGTGCCAAATGCCCAGCCCCAAACGTCAGTCCAGGCATTAAAATGGATGGTCTACCAAATTAACGCAGATGGTTCCATTCAGTTTGTTTAGGAACGGGGTTTCAAAACCTGTTTCATTTATGAAACAACGCATTTGGTTCAAATCCAACTTCAATCAATCACTTGAGTGAAGCAAGTTTCAGCTTATTCAACTAATTTGGATGGTAGCGTTGTCCTATTGGTGGGTCAGTGCTTGTGCCCACTGCAGCAAGCTCCTTATTCCCCCGTCCAAGTTTAAATATGTTTTCCCTGATCAACATTCCTTGTTGGTCGACTTCCCAAATAAAATTCCCCCGTTTTTACCATTTTTTAAATGTTATTCTGAACAATCCCATGTGCAGACCCCTTCAGGGAGGTCTCACACTCCGTTAAAATTTCCGTTTTGAACACCATAAGATTATCACCTTGTGCACCATTGTTTCATCCAGGTACCCTCCAACCTGGGTCGTTTACCCCTTCTCTCAGTGTGCACTGCGACATTTTTAGCTGGTTATTTATCACATTTCTTTGCTTGAGTTATTATTGCTCCAGCACCTTTTGCTGGGCAATAATGATTTTTGTTCTAGCGGCTAGTTCCCTGGCGTTGGGCCTGTGCACCGAGCACTACCACGCTAGGAACAGGAGAGTTATAGACACTCTCCTTACATTAATCGACCAACCTCTTAAAACCTATGTGCACGAACATTTTCTGTGTGGAACTTTTCCAAAATGGAAACAGTGGGCGCCAGCTGTGGGCTTTGGCTGCCATTAGCTGCACCGCTGTTTCCTCTTTTTTCCTGAAGGTTGGAGCAACTCGGCGTTATTATGGTTGCCTCCAACGGGAAATTATCCACCCTTTGTGCTCATACCTGGTGGATACAGACGCTTTGAGGTCTTAAAGTTATGATTCCTCAACTTTCCACCAAATTTATCGATTTCAATTTAAGTACCCAAGTTTTACTTCGCCTGTGCTTTCAGACAATGTTAGCAGAATCAGCGCAGATGGGCCTGGGGGTGTTGGCATTAGATAACATCGGCCATTCCATTGCTGTTCTAGGGATAGGGTCATTTGCATCTAAAAATGTGTTTTATAATGAAAACCATATATCTACCTCTGAGCCATTTCTTAGTTCTTTTGGCCTGGATGAGGACCCTATTCTGGTATATCTGATTACCCCTGAGAACCCACGTTTGACCCCTATTATGATACGTGGCACTCAGGATTTGGAAAAAGAACTTCGTTTGAAATATAATAATGTATATGCACCTGAAGAAGGTGTGGTGGGATATGTAGCCTCAGTAGTGAGAGTGGCTCATTATCCCTCCCCTTCTATGATTCCAAAACTTACCCTGATGGCTTGCTCAGGCCAGAGGAAGAATTTTCAGGTGAGGTAGTGGCGTTTTCTGCGTTTAATAAATCCCATTCTGGATACTTCTTGTTGACTGCTACCCTTACATCCCCTTTTGGGAAGTTCAGCACAAATATTTTAGTGGATACCGATGCCTCAAATAATTTTATTGACCAAGATCTTGCTGACTCCCTTGAGTTGAGTTACTCACCAGGTGGTATGGTTAGAGGTGGGGCTTCTCAAGGTATCCCTGTGCTGAACGTCATGGGATTAATGGACTACCAGGTGGGCGCCTATCTTCTGTCCGACCATTTTCAAGCTATCAAGAACTTCTTGTTCCCCATTATTTTGGTTGTTGAGTGGTGGAGAAAGTTTGACGTCAGGACTAACTTGAAAGAAAACACCCTCTCTTTGTCTTTGTCTAATGGTCACATTGTTATTGTTCCTTTGTTGGAGGATAACGCCCAGGGAAAATTACCTCATTGGCCCAATATTCCCATTTTAAGCTTGCCCCTTTGCTGAAGTCCTCTGTGGAGGTTCCCCTACCATCCTGTTTGGAGGTGTTGGAATATTCTTTTGATGCAGCATCCGCTGACACACTTCCTGAGCACTCTTAATTTGATTGTGACTTCAAGCTCACTGTGTACTCTGGTGCATATATCATCCCCCATTTACCCATTGACTGTGCGGGAGGAAGAGGCGCTGGATGTGTGGATGAAGTATCAGTTAGCTAACGGTGTGATCTTTCAACTTACCTCCTCTGTTTGCTCCCTACTTCTTTTTGTTGAGAAGGCTGATGGTACTCTATGTCCCTGCATAGACTATGGGAACCTCGATAACGTTACTGTACCAGACCTCCATCCCATCCCTTTGGATTCACAGATTGCACGCTATGTGGAGAAGTCGAAGGTCTTCTCCAACTGGATTGCCTCAATGCGTTCAATCAGATCCAGATTAAAAAGGGACAAGAGTGGTTAACCGCATTCTGTACCAGAAAAGGGACCTTCCAGTTTTGGGTCATGCCCTTTAGGCTTGAGAATGCCCCTGCTATCTTTCGACGCCGCATTTATGCAACGTTAGGGGGCTTGTTAGGGGTATGCGCGGTTGCCTAGATGGATGACATTCTGGTGTTTTCCCCTGACCATGAGTCCCACGCAGTACACCTTCAGCAAGTGGTGGAGAGGTTAAAGGCAGCCAGCCCTACATTGAAGATAAACAAGTGTGAGTTTTTCAAGTCCCAGGTCACTTTTCTTGGCAACGTCATTTTTGACCAAGGACACATGATAACTCCAGAGAAGGAGAAGGCGATTAATGAGTGGCCTGCCCCCACCTCCGTCAAGGAATTGAGAAGCTTTTGGGGACGTGTAAATTCCTCAAGAAGTTCACGCCATATCTTTCTGAGGTGGCAGCTCCCTTTTATAAGGTTAGCGGTGCAAAGGTGCTTCAGTGGTCCTCCGTTTTGGAGGGCGCTTTCCAAGCAGTGAAGTGCACCCTGTTGTCCATGTCTGCCCTTCGCCATTTTGACCCTTCCTAAGAGCTTATTGTGACTATGGATGCCTCCAACTTCGCCATAGCGGCTACCTTGTTGCAAGTAGGCGAAGATGGGATAGAGAATCCGGTGGGATACTTTTCTAGGAAAATGTCTTTGCCAGAGTTGAACTACGCCGTTTATGACAAGGAGTTACTAGCAGTGGTGGAGGCGCTACATATTGGCGTCACCACTTGCATGGCTCTACCCAACCATTCTGCGCATGCACAGATCACCGAAAATTGTTGTACTATCGCGCCCCTCATGTCCTAACCCCGCGGCGGACCCTTTAGCATGAGACTCTTTGCTCAATTTGCATTTTTGTACGAATTCACTAAGGGTAAGGATAACGGTTTGGTGGATGCTTTGAGCCGTAAACCTGCTTTAGCTCCTGATCCAAAGGAAGTAGAGGTCCACAACACCCAGGCAATGATTCCTCCAAATCAAATTATGTCTCAACTTCCCTCTCCCCCGGCCAAAGGGCCAGCGCTTGCACCTCTGGAAAATGCGGAGGAATAGGATCCATTCAGAAAGGTTGTCCTTTCTCAGCCGCTGTTGGCTGAATATACTATGGTACTTGCTAAGAGCGTTTTAAATCAAGAGGACCTATCCAGGGGTTATCACGTAAAGGATGAGATGGTGTGGTTTTAGGGGCGCCTTTGGGTACCTGCTGGGCCACTGCACCTGGAAATCATCCTGGACCATCACAATGGAATCACCATTGGTCATCCTGGGAAAGCAAAGACTTTGGAGTTGATTCATCGCACCTACAATTGGATGGGCTTGCCTGCTCAGGTGGGGCGGTATTGTAAGGAGTGTCTGGTCTGTAACCAGATGAAACCCAATTGTCAACCTTTAGCGGGATTGTTGTTACCAGTCCAAAAGGCTGATGGGCCCTGGACTTCCCTCTCAGTTTATTTCATTGTGGAATTACCTGCCTCTGATGGGTATGATGCAATCATGGTGGTGGTGGACCGCTTTACAAAGTTCGCCCACTTTATTCCTTGCAGAACAACCATAACTGCTGCTGAAATGGCTAGGCTCTTCGTCACCCATGTGTTTGCACTTCATGAGGGTTCCCCAAGAAATTATCAGCAACTGGGGACCTCAGTTTACCTCCGTTTTTTAGGAAGAGTTGTGTAAGACTCTTCATATTCGCCCTTGCCGTTCAACTGCCTATCATCCCCAATCAGATGGGCAGACTGAACGAGTGAACCAGTGCTTGGAACAGTTTCTGCGGTGTTACACCGCTGCAGATCATTCTGATTGGGTTTCTCACCTTCCCATGGCCCAGTTTAGCTACATCAATACCTTGCACTCCTCAATCAGTTGTTCCCCATTTTTCGCCAGCCATGGCTTTAGCCCCACCTTTAAAATGGAGCTCAGCTGTGGGTCTAAGGTTGAAGCGGTGGTGAACTTTTCCAAGACTATCAAGAAGGTCCACCAGGGGTTTCCACAAGCTTGGAGGCGACAATGCAAGTGTATAAGGAGAATGCTGATGGGAAGCGCTGAGTGGGTCCTGCATACAAGGAAGGGGATCTTGTGATGATTAATGCTTGTAACATCCCTATCAAGCAGCCATGCAAGAAGCTATGACCAAAGAGGATTGGCCCCTACCGCGTTGTTAGAAAGGTGGGCCATGCCTCATACCAGCTAGATCTTCCCCCTTCCTTTCAGATCTTCTCAGTGTTTCATAAGAGCAAACTGACGTTGTTCAAGGGCCCCCCACCAGAGACTCCTGAGGCCTATCTTGTGGATGGGGCGCCAGAGTGGGAGGTGAAAGAAATAGTTGTCTCCCGCCGTGTTAAAAGAAGACTGGAGTACTTGGTATCCTGGAAGGGCTTTGACGCTGCAGAGAACAGTTGGGTTCCAGCACGCGACTGTGTGCATGCCCAAGATCTGATTGAAGCCTTCCACGAGCATTTCCTACAAGCTTCCAGATCTCAACCCAAACTGACCGTTGCCACCATGAAGTTGGCCCCTGCCCACAAGAACTTTTCCCTTGCGCAAGCCCCTGGAGGGGGTTTGAGCCCAATGGGAGGAGAGGGTAATGTCATGGTCCCATGACATCATAGTGAGGACCAACCCCAAGGATAAGGCTGGGCGCCAGGAGGCCCAGAAGGTGAAATTTCAGGAAAACCACACCCGAAGCATACCCTAGACCAATGCTGGGTATGGGAAAAATATGCTCAGGTGTTACTAGTGGGGTGCCAAATACCCAGCCCCTCATGTTGGTCCAGGCATTAAAATGGATGGTATACCAAATTAACGCAGACGGCTCCATTTGGGTTGTTGAGAAATGGGGTTTTGAAACCCATTCCATTTATGAAACAACGCGTTTGGGTCAAATCCAATTTCAATCAATCGCTCAAGTGAAGTTTGTTTCAGCTTATTCAACTAATTTGGATGGTAGCATTGCCCTATTGGTTCAGTGCTTGGGCCCACTGCAGCAAAACCCCTTATTCCCCTGTATGAGTTTAAATATGTTTTCCCTGACCAACATTCCTTGTTGGTCGACTTCCCATTTAAAATTCCCCCATTTTTACCATTTTTTAAATGTCATTCCATATGATCCTGTGTGCGGACCTTTTTGAGGAAGTCTCACACTCCCTTAAACTTGCCATTTTAAACACCATAAGATTATCACCTCGTGCACCATTGGTTCGTCTAGGTACCCTCTAACCTGGGTCGTTTACCCCTTCTCTCAGTGTGCACAGCGACATTTTTGGCTGTTATTTATCGCATTTCTTTGCTTAAGTTATTATTGCTCCAGCGCCTTTTGCTGGGAAATAATCATTTTTATTCTAGCGGCTAGTTCCCTGGCGTTGGGCCTGTGCACTGAGCACTACCACGCTGGGAACAGGAGAGTTATAGACACTCTCCTTACAGCTCACCAGGTCCAGCAGGTCGAGATGGGTCGCAAGGACCCTGGGACCTCCTATTACCCCTGGTTCCTCGCTTCCAATGCCCAATTTATGAACCTTTGATGATCCTAGTATCAATAGTACAAGCGTTAGAAACACAAATTTGAGCCATAGCTCAAGGGTGTTTCTTATCATTGGAAGGCCTCCTGACTGACCCCAATTACTCATTAAACAACTTATTGGATGGTGTGGATAATACTCATTGTTTATGCAATGCTAACCAAACTATGCAAGAAACCCAATCAGCAAGGCTAAATGCTTCCATTGAAGAGATATCTGCTAGATGCGTAGTACCAGAAAATAAGAAGGCTGAGATGATCACTGCAATATCTAACTTGAATCAACAGCCTGCAAATGATCATCTTGCATAATGGGTTCATAATTTAAAGGAGGACCTCAATCATCTAAGGCAACAAGTTGACCGAATTCCAACTCAAGCTCATATCCCAGAATCAGAACCCTCCAAAGATGAGCTGGTCTTGGTATTAGGTGTACATGTTTTGAGCAATGAACCCACTACCTTCAAACCTACTTTTAAGGATAAGTTTGAGCCGGGTGAAGGTAGCATCCATTCGTTCCTCTTTGTCTATGAGCGTGCAATGGAATGGGCCACCAATCAACAGAAGGTCTAGCATATTACCTCTTGTCTAAGCCAGTTAGTGCAAGAAATCATGATACCTCACCTGAAGGTTTGCAATACATGGGCTTAAGTAAAGACCGCCCTAACTAAGGAATTCAGGAGTGATCAAATCCTTTCAAACCAAAAGCAGCTTTTAATGAGTATTCAAATCAAACAAGGAGAGTCTATCCAAGACTTTGCTAAATGATTCTACCATGAGGCCCAGACTAATGCCACTTGCGACTGGATTACTGTAGATAATGCCATATCATCTGTAATTAGTATGTTTGCTTCTGCACTCAGTTACTACTACATTTGAAATCACTTAGGAGAAATTTCCGATCCATTATTGACATCAAAGAAGCGCTCATGGAGATTCTTAATTGTGTGGTACACCTGATCTCCGCGAATAACCCTTGTTCTTATATCCATGTGATGCCACCTAAGCCCAAGTCTAAACTGAAGAAGGAACCGTGCTCTTATTGTGGTCTCATGAGTCATTTGGTATCTCAATGTTGAAAAAATAAGAGGAGGAGTCAAAAAGAGGAGTCAGCATAGGGCATGAGGCTCCCTGTGCTGACCTACCTCCTGTGCCTCCATCAAAATTTTTAACTCTTCTACCAATTGTTATGTGATATCCTCACCTGGTGAGCTTGATGTCCCTGATGAATTAGCCAACAAAGATACCATTTCTACTTACGCTTCTGCTTATTCTTCTTCTAATCAAATTAATCAATTAATCTCTCAGTGTTTTCAATACCAAACTTTGGCACTTATTTGACCCTGGTGGAAGTCATCATGCATAAGGTGAAAGTTTTGGCTATTATTGATACGGGATCTCCCATCAATGTAATCTCGTCCAGGCTTAGGAGAAATATAAAATTGGCGCCGTACTTAAACCATTCCCAAGACTATGAAACTGCTGGTCCTTCCTACACTAAGTCTATAGGAGCTTACTCCTCTCTTCCAATGCGCTTTGGAAAATTGGTTGTGTTGGCCCCTGAAGTAGCGTTGGATAACAACTGCTATGACTTGCTCTTGGGAACCAAGTTTCTCATAGATTTTGATGCGATAATCAGCCTTGAGGAAAATTACCTTTCTTTGATTGGGTACCGCGTACCTTTAATTCTACAAGATGTTCCCAATAGAAAAGGCAAACTTGAACAAAATGTTTGCTTATTGGAATACCCCACTTCCATCTCTTGTTTAGAATACCAAATCCTGGGACCAAGAACTATACTTCCACCTCCATCAGCTTGTGCCTCTGAGGTCATGCCTTTATATTCTAAATCTCCAATTTTCATTCCTCCAAGAGCTCAAGTCATCATCAATACGGGAGTACAAGTATTTGTACCCACTGATCATGTATTAGAGATTTTCAGCAATCAAAATCCCTCTCATTTGGAGGCTTTACCCTGCCCTGGTATCCTTGATCCTTCCTATGATGGGACTGTTTCAAATCTACTAGATAATCACACTTCTCAACCTATGCAATTGAATTGCAATAACCCCATCGCCTATGTGCGGCCTACTTCTGTGAGTGAATTCTTATCTGTGTCAGGATGTGGAGATCTACGTGAATTTGGGCTAGAAGATCCCCCTATCATTGCTAGAATTGACGTCGAATTTGGGGGTTCTCTCCCTTCACAACAACAGCATGAAGCCGAGACTTTGATTGAAGAATATGTGGATATACTTGCTCAAGGTTCTGTAGATTTTGGACTAATGAAAGATGTGCAGCATCAGGTTAAAACTAGTAATACTCCCCCTATTTGAGCTTGACCATATCGTAAATCTAAAGTTGAGGAGGCTCAGGTCTCAGTGGAATTGATACAACTCCTTTATGCGGGGCTGTTAACGCCTTCTAAGAGTCCATGGGCTTCTCCTTTACTATTCATTTGAAAAAAGATGGGGGCCATAGAGTGGTTATGGACTATCATCGGCTCAATGCTGTTACTCAAAAGGATTCTTATCCTCTACCTCACATTGATGATTTATTGAGATTATTGTCTGGGTCACAATACTTCTCAGCTATGGACCTTGCAAGTGGTTATTAGCAAATTGATCTGGCTCCAGAAGATCGTCAAAAATGTGCTTTAATCTCTAGTGATGGGTTATTTGAGCCCACTCATATATCGCAGGGGCTTTATAATGACCCTGCTACTTTCCAACGAGCCAGGGATGTCTTGTTTGGGGATTTGAAACTTTCTTATGTTTTGATATATAGACGATGTTACTGTGTTTTCTCGAACTTTTAACGAGCATTTGGGTCATTTAAAGGAAGTTTTTGGTAGGATGCGTCACGCTTTGCTTAAACTAAAATCATCCAAGTGTGCCTTTTTTAAGACTGAGATGGAATTCTTAGATCATAAAGTTAATCACAAAGGGATTTTACCCTTATCTAATAAAATACAAGCTATTTTGGACATGCCTGTTCCTAAAAGCTTGCGCAATCTTCAAGTGTTATTAGATATGGTTGTTTATTACCAACAATTTATCCCTCATTTTGCAGATATTGCAGAGCCTTTAGTTTACCTTTTACACAAGGAAGTCCCTTTTGTATGGGAAGAATCGCAGCAGCAAGCTTTTGATCTGTTGTGCCAAGCCTTAGTGAGTGCACCAATATTAGCCCATCCTGACTTTTCCAAACCTTTTATACTATTTACTAATGCCAATGATATTGTTATTGGAGCCATTATGGCTCAACATGATACTAATCTTGTTGATCACCCCACTGTGTACTATAGTAAAACCTTTTCTAAGGCTGAACGAAATTATAGCGTTACCAAGAGAGAAAATGCCTTGCAGTTTGTCCGCCATCAAGCATTTTCGCCCTTACTTCTATGGCAAGCATTACACTATAGTAACGGATCAAGCTTCCCTGAAGTGGTTGCAACAAATGAAAGATCCCGATGGGCACTTAGCTAGCTGGGCTCTAAAGTTCCAAAATTATGACTTTACTATTCAACATTACGCTGGAGCTTTTCACCAAAACGCTGATGGACTTTCTTGATTGCCTATCCTAAAGTTATTTTCTGCTGAGGAGGATCACATCTATGCCTTGATTGGTAGATCTGAGCTCTGGTACCGAGAATCTAAGGATGTTATATCAAAGTTACAATCCTTAACCAAAGATACTCAGGTTAAAGAAGGTTTATTATAAAAAAAAGTTGGGATCTAAGTGGTTGCCCCTTATTCGGCCCTCTGTAAGGACTGATACTATTATGGAGGCCCACCAAACCGTAGGGCATGGAGCTGTCGCTAAGACCCTACAGTGGTTAAAAACTCAATGTTACTGAAATAACATGCTGGAATCCGTACACGATGTGTTGGAGTCTTGTCTTACATGCCAACAACAACGTGGTGGAAATCCAATTTTCCAACACAAAATTGTGGGTCCTTCCAAACCTTTCTCTACTATGAGTATTGATGTGGTGGGTCCTTTCCCTACTGCCACTTATAGGCATCAATATATTCTGTTATCTATCGACCATTTTACTGAATGGATTGAAACTATCTCAGTTTCCACGGTCACTGCAAAGGCTATGGCGTCCTTTCTTTTTAAGCATGTTTTTACCAGGCATGGTAGCCCAAAAGTCCTGTTATTGAATAATGGGACCAACTTCATTTCTCAGGTGGTATCTGAGTTTATTAAGTTGATGGATACTTATCAGTCATTCACGTCCCCTTATAATCCTTCTACTAATGGTGTGGTCAAACAAGCAAATGGCACCCTTGTAGCCATTCTTCAAAAGATGGCTTCCAATGACCCTAGTAGATGGAATCTCTATTTGCTTGGTGCAATGTTATCCTATAGAGTTATCTACCATTGTATGGAATCTCTCCTTTTAAAGCCTTATATGGTTGGGATCCTATCCTCCCCTCAAGTGTACAACCTATACTTGAGGAAGCTACCCTCAAACTACTGATTTAGCTATGAGGAGACTAGCTGATGAAGTCATTCAATTACAAGCTTTTTTTAAGTTCCCTTGCTGCTACCACCTTAAAGGAAGGAACAAGAACCAAACGCTAGTAGACCTACGCTACCAGAATATCAAGTCGGGGATCTGGTACTCTTCTATCACTATAGGCTGGGAGGAAGGATTCACAAATTTGGCACCTTATGGGCTGGTCCATACTGTACTATTTATTGTTGGGGTATTGAATACTCCATTGCTGCTGTTGATACTGGTATTGTTATTAATAGAGTGCATGGGAAATTTCTTCATAAGTATGTGCCCCCTAGGCAAGATCTTGAGGGGGGTATTTTTGGGGCTTCATCTATGATGACTGAAGTTACTCAAGATCGAGATTCAATATCTCATTCTAATGAAATTGAAAAATATATATCAGAGATATTCAATTCTAGGATAGACTGACGTTCAACCCTTTAGAGTTATCAAACTTCTCTGAAGGATGATGCTAAGCTATTTGATGAGGCAGAAAATCACATAAAATTGGTCTCATCAAATAAGAATATTATCAAATTTAGTTATCACAAGTATGTCATTAATAATCATCAATATTGGTCATCTAATAGGAAAGATCTTCCCTTAGGTGCATCTCAAAAATCCTCACACATACCTACTAAATCTACCCCTATAGATATCCCTTATTTCTAATTTAAAATTACCACGATTTTTGTCTCAATTAGAATAATTTTGGCCTCTTTTAATACAGGATTCCATTTTTCAGATTGGAATCAACTATAGCAATGGAACTAACAACTTCATTGCAATTGTGTCAATCTTTGCTAGAGCCTTGGAACTAATAATTTCATAGCCTTTGTAGTGCTTGCTTATCATAATTTCTCACGAAATTCCAATAACCTTAAACTATAATCTTCACTTTATAAAACTTCATAATAACTGTTCAAAGCTTCTATAAATAAGTATCTAGTAGAGCAAAAATCTGTTATAAAGCTTATTAATATAGCAATTTACTATACAAGAAGAAAATTTTACATAATTTCAAACTATCAAACTATTAAGTCTGTACTTTTCATATAAAATTGTATTATAAAGTCTCAATCTATCAGATCTTAGCTATATGCTATTGCTTTTGATAAGTAAGTGATATATTGAGACAAATGATTGGATTAATAAAAGATCAATGTTGTACAAGGTAGGTTATAAGTGCTTTTATACAAAGTTTAATTAATGCAAATACTTGTTAACAAGCAAGAAAAAAAGCTTTATTATTTAACTTTCAGATACATGTGACTTTTTATCATCATATTGCTATATAATCTATGTGGTAGCTATCAAGTTGATATAAAACTTTTTTAGTAATACTATGCTAATAGTATAATAGTTTAAGAAATAGGAAAGGTGAAATAATAGATCTTCCATGGATGTTTCTTATTTTGCAATTTTTTCTATTCTAATAATAGATATCAAATATGAAGTAACACAACGTGATGGATATTTTCTATCTACATAGATACAAAACAATTGGGAATTAGAACTCATGTAATAGTCCAGAGAATTGAAATGCTATGGAGAAGAGAACCCCTAGTTCTTGGCTACAGGTACATCTGGTGAGAATACCTTGGAGTATAGTGAGTGTGATATCAATGATAAGTAGAAGGGTTTGTCAACTGGAAAGGACAAACAAGGCCTCAATGGCTTTGTCTAGGTATGAGGTGGGATTCATTTTGGCCAATTAAATTATATAATATTCATCATAGTATTACTCTAAATAAATGTGTGAAAGTTTTTTATAGTAGATTTTTGTGGGCTTTGTAAGACAGAGATAAATTATATACCGTTCATTAGGATATTTATAGGAATGATGGCTGGATGCCACCAAAACCTCATGGTGCTTAGGGGTCTGTACAGAGGGTTCTGAGTCTTTTAAAATTTCTCCGCCATTTCTTAAATATTCCAAACACCAAGTTAAATCTTGAGGCGTCATAAAACTCTTTGTTATTATTTTTTTCAAGAATTGAATTAAGCATCATTCAAAATCACTATAAATGAAAGTTTTATATAAAAACCTTGACCTTTTGGAAAATCCATTCAAACGAGTAAATCTGACAGTTTCTGTCTCTAAAGTCCTTGGGATCATCAGGTAAGGTCTTATATCCCTACAGGGGATAATAAAAAGATATCAGTCTAGCAGCGCTTTGGCCAACATTATACCCCTCTCAGAGGTTAACCTTTTTGTTCCCAAAACTCCTTCACCCTCTGTGGGCAGTTGGCGCAGTCATTGGCCATCTGCCAGGAGGTTTCCTTGACTGTGTACCTGGACCATTTGACCAGATGCAAGCATTTGCCTTGTAACGTCTTTGTTTCCAATAAATTCCTCTACTTAATATTCTACAACCCTGGGATTATTATATTTGACATTTTTGACTTCTCCAGAATTTAACCTTCAAAGTTTTTGATTTGTGACATGTGCAACACTGAGTGTGGGAACCTTTTGGGAACTCTAACTCATATGCTCCCTCATTTACCTGATGTAGGACTATGTAGGGTCTTAGGAAGATTGGATCAAACTTTATGCAAATGGGTTGGGGCTGAGTAATTTTTGGCATTAATAATGACAAGGTCACCATTCTGGTACTTGGGGGCATCTGAGTGGTGGATTTCCACTTTCTTTTTTTGGGCGTTCACTGCCTTGTCTAGACTAGCTCTCAGTGTTTCAAACTCTCCTTCAGTTCATCTACCAGATTGTTAGCTGCGGGGTTCAGGCCCTCAGGATGATCCTCCATAATCCTTGGTTGTAAACCCTAGTTGGCGTAAAGGCAACACCTGAGTGGGCAAGTGGGTGAGATCATTGTATGCAAATTGGATGATTTTAACCATTCAGAACAGCAATTTTGTTGGGTGGTGGGGTAGCACTGGAGATACTGCACCAAAGTTTTATTTACTCTTTTAGTTATCCATAAAATCAGGGATGGTCTCCACAAATGGTAAGGCTTATTCAAAAATTATTAAGTGGAGACCCCAGAAGCGGGAGACAAATTGTAGCCCTTTGTCAGAGCTGATTTTTTGGGGGGAGCTCATGACTATAGAATACTACTTTGATAAAAAATGCTACCATTTCCTTTGTTATTATCTTTGTCATTCAAGGAAAGACCTCCACATACTTAGTAAACCTATCCACCACAAACATGATGGCATCATACTTTTTTTGGAGTCCAGTGAGTTAATTCACACTCAGCAATGACCACAGGAGCTTAATAAGCAGAGGCTTGAGTTTTTCTGAATGATTCGCTTCTAGTTGTATCTACCAGGCGCAGGTGAGGCAGCATACGATTTAGCCTCTTACAGTACTCTTCACTCCCAACCGTGAGTAAGTCATTGGCAGCATCTCTGCCACGTTCTTTATCCCAGGATGGCCCAAAATAGGGTGGCTATGAAATGACTTGATAACCTCCTCCTTAAGCTTGTAAGTTGAAACCCCAACTTGACTTTTGTGTACAAAAAGACCTTTCTCCTTCTGGTAATTTGTATATCTAACGTTATCCTCCTCTTCTTAGAAATTCTTGTAAAATTCTTTTCCATAGGTTGATCATTGCTGGGCCGTGTATTTCTTGTCTATAAGACCTCTGTTGCCTTCTTTGATAGCTGAAAACTGGTTTGGGGGGGAGCATTGTAGCAGCGTTGGAAGCGTTGAGCAACTGCTTGTAAAAAGTTATACCTAAGCCTTGGCTTAATAAAATGGTCAACACATTGTTCACCTCTGGCTTATATCTGATCCTAAAATTGTACTAGACCATCTCAAGGTGACAGCGGGACTGACATTGGTTCATCCACTTTGGGATTTTTTAAAAATTCAGCGCCTTGTGGCTGTCTTAATAATGAAAGGGCCATAAGCTTGGAAGAGGTGTTGCTTTCATACTCTGGGTCAGATACAATAGCTTTGAGCTTTTGTTGTAAACTGGATAGTTTTCTTTTCCAGGACCATCTTTGTACTGAAATACCCCACCAGGCGGTTGGCTCCATCTTCCTCCTTCTGCATGAGGACAACTTTTGATATTTTTATCTGAATTTAAAGGCCAGTTCCTTTAAAGGCTATGCATTTATTAGTTCTATAGCTAAAGTGGAATTTTCTATCAGACTTTTGTGTCGCTAGGGCAATCTCTTAGCAAAAGAGTCTTCGCCAAAGAAAATCTCTGTGATTTTAAACAGGTAAGATCTCTAGTAAAAACCAGGAAAATTTGTTATAGAAAAGGGAATATTTTTATATAAAAAATTTGGGGTCATTTATAGATTTTTGTTTAGGTTTTGGATTTTGTAGGATATGGTGATTTCTGGGATAATTAATCAGAATGCAGAAAGTTAGCATCCGCAATCTTTCTCAATTAAATTGGCAGATTCAAATGATTCCCTTTTGGCAAGATCTTTAGCAATTAATTTGCGGATTTGGGAGATATATGAGTCTTCAGCAGCTCGTCTTGAAGTTCATTGCTCGTGGAAATTCCAGCAGCTTCCAAATCTACAGAACTCCCTTGAGTAGATTGTAACTTACCATTGTTAATACATCATTAAGATTAGCATGAGTCCTATCATTCCTAACAACGCCTTCCTCAAATCTTTTCCTAGGGGGGGCATAAAATCTGGAGGAATATATTGTGGACTCAATTTACAATGGAGTCAGATTGGATGGAGGCAATTTAGTAATTGGATCCACAATAGAATATAAATTGATACAGTTGCATCATGGAATATCAAGCTTGTGAACCTGACCCATTGCCGGTGGTGATTAAACAGTACCTGATCCCCTAGCTGGTACTCAGGCAAAATTGATTTCTGGGCGTTGCTTTGATCCACCTCTTATTTACTAAAAGTTCCCATAGACTTGGCAGCTAAAGCTTGGAGTCAAAATAATTCATTTGTCAGCCTTCACATTGTGAGCTTGGTTGTTTCTGGCATGGAGTCTCCAATATGGATTGAACGCTTAAGGGTAAGAATGGCACTTGGCCATATAGAGCTCAAAATGATGACATCTGGAAAGTTCAATGGTAACTCACACGTTATGCCAATAGGGCCGCTGGGAGGTATTTGTTCCACTGAGTTGGGTTGAAGCAATCCATTTTATGGAGTTTGCAATTAGAGTTCCACTTGCTTGTTTCGCAGCTCCATTGGTTGTGGGATGATATGGAGAAGTAAAGGGGGCGATAAGTGCCCGTCAATGAATTAAGGTCAGTGATTATTTGAGATAAAAGTTGGTGCCATTATCAGATAACAGTACCTTTAGGGTATCATGGTGGGTGAAGACCTGTTTAAGTAAAAATGAAGCTGACGCCTTAGAAGTAGGAGAGGTAACTCAAATGGCCTCAACCTATTTTGTGAAGTGATCAACTGCCAGTATATATACTGGTGGCCATGAATCGCCGCAGGCAGTGGACCAACAACGTCAATGCTGATGTTGGCAAATAGGGTGATAGGACCCACGACCTGGTGTTGATAAGTTGGATTATGGGGTTTCTGGATAGCACAGGTAAGATATTAATTGATGGTGGCTTGGATTGATTCAATCATCCCTACCTAAATCCATCACTCCCGTAGCTACTGATGGGGTTTCCTTACAATGACATGACCTACAGTTGATTGACCTTTCAGGGCAGTCTCCATTCTATCTGACGGTTGGACATAAGGCTCATGAAGTCCACTATGCTTATATAATAATCTTTTCTCAATCCAGATCCGCTCAGTCATTCTCTGCAATTGTTGATGAACTGTGGGAGTCTCTTGACTCCATTACTCAAGTTTCCCAATAAGTTCACAAATCCAATGATTCTTTGAGGCATAGATCATTATTGTGAGTAATTGTGACAATACGTCAGCATTTTGGTGTATCATCCCCATGCAATGAACAATGAAAAAGTCATAACTTTGGAGTTTGAGTGCCTAGTGTGCCAGCGTCCATCCAGATCCTTCATCTGCTGTAGCCATCATGGAGAAAAATGGTCCATAACCATGGCGAAGTTATTTTCATATAGGAAAGGACAAAAATGCTTAATGACAAGCAAGATAGCTAAGCATTCCTGGTAGGTAATGCTGTAATTCCTCTCCGCCCAAGTTAGCATTTACTGAAATATGTTATAGAATGGTCAATTTGATTTGCATCAATCTGGGCCAGAATGGCCCCAACAGCCACACCGCTAACATCAGCAAAAAAATGAACAGGTTATCAAATCTGGGATGAACTAATACATAATGGTTGCAAGAGCTCTCCTCAAGGCATCAAAAGCTTGTTGTTAAGTTTCTTCCCATTGGAATTAAACCTCTTTGTGGAGCAGATACATCAATGATTCAGCAAGATCTGCAAAGTGGGGGATAATTTGTCAGTAATAGCTGACCATCTCAAGAAAACCTGAATATTGTGTAATCTAGATAGTTGAGTAATTTATCAATTTGCGACCACTATATCTGCTAACAGTTAAATCCCACCTTGGATAACTTTATGGCCATAAATTCAATGTCAGTTTGAAAGAACTGTCATTTATCTGGTTTTAGCTTTAGCAATATGGATTAGAGATGTTCAAACTCTTCCTTTAAGTGAGTGAGGCGTTGATCAAAAGTGTGGGAGAACATGGTCACATCATTAAGGTAAAATAGCCCACATGACATCCTCACATCTCCTAGAAGGCCATCCATTGCCCTTTGGAACATAGTCGAGACATTGCATATATCTTGGAGTATTTGTGTAAGCTCAAATAATCCCTCACTTGCTATAAGGGAACAAATCTTATCCTCAAATTCAAGATCATTCTTCTAGTAGCCACTAGTGAGATCCGTTGCTGGGTAGAATTGAAACCCAGCTAGGAGTCAAAGGTAATCATCAATTCATGGTAGCAGATAGCTGTCTTTTTTCGTAAGGGCATTCAACTAGTAGCAATCCAGTAACACCCAATGCCCACATCTTTTTTCCACATGAGCAGCAAGGGTATGACTATGGACTTTGTGAGGGCTTAAGTAATCTGGCGTCCAGGAGTTTCTTTAGTCCCTTTATCACCTGGGTTTCAGCAACATTTAATTACAATAGGGTCGAGAACAATAATGGAGGAGATTTACACGTAAGCACTCTATGCTGTACATCTTTCATCATTCTAAGTTTGTCAGAACATTACAAGAATATATCAGCGTACTCTTTAATTAAAGAATCCGCTTGCTGCTGCTGCTCAAAGGTGAGAGTTTCAACTTTCTTTAATTTGACATGGGAGATGGTAGTATCCTTGTCAATCCCTAAGTCATATAAATTTATGTAACTGTGAACAGATTCAGCTTGATAAGTGGGTAGAGTTTGAACGTAGCAACAAGTTGGTTTTGGATTATTTTGCATAAGTCAATTAGTTATGTTGGCGATCAATATGGTTAAAGGGCCCAATAATCAGGATCAGCACCCCCAGACAGTTAAAAGTCTCACTTGTAGCCATATTGGGGTTTCAATAATTTCAACAAGTGGTCCAGCAGAATGGAAACTTGGATCTCCATGTCCATCTGTAGTTGATATTTGGGGAGTAACACTACCCGATTATTGGAGTATACAGCCATCCCTTCTTGAGCCTCAGCGTTAGAAAGAAGGCAGTTTGGTTTTTGGCCTGACTACTTGGTACTCTAACCACTCATTGGAAATCTGTTGCTCCAAAAAACAACTAAAAGTTTTTTATTTTTCCTTTCTCTTTGGGGCATTTTTGACCACTAATGGGATGCAATATCCTAGGATAGAAAATGAAAATTTTTATGAATGATTCTGGTGTTGAAAAATAAGGGACTGGTTGCCTATGAGAAGTTCATAATTATCATTCTCTAGTACAGCTGCTGGGGCCAGCACAACCAGGTATCCAAATTGAGGTGGTAGGGATGAGTAAGCATCCAGAGATTAAGTCTGCTGAGGCCACAAGGTCTCATAATTCACAGTGTGTTTTTAGTATGATTCAACTTTTATCCAATTTACTATTCAAGAAGAAATGAAGTTAACCAGTGATTAGTTGTCAATTTATGGCAAGGATTTTCACCTTATGGATGACTATTTTAACCCAGGTAATCTCAGTGCCAAAATATGGGGGGTTTGTAATTGGATTCTCCAATGGAAGTGTACAGGAGAGAGCAGAATAAGAGTAATTTAAAATTCTGTTTGAAGTTAACAAGTCCAGGTTGTGAATTTCATCAGGGGTTTATACGACGTGACATTCAGAGCAGGGAGCAGTGGTAGGTGGGAAATGAGGTTTAGTTTCATCAGCAGATGGTGCCTCGCACCTTAAGCAGACTCAATTTCTCTGCTTCATCAGCCTTTTTCTTCCACCAGAAATCCACAAGATACCCAAAAAATCACAATATGAACAATGGTTACGTTGAGAATTAGATCTTTTGATACGTTCTATGATATGAATGTGGGGCCATCTCCTCTTGCTAATGGTTTAATGCGCCTCCAGCTCAGTCAACTCCATAAAATCTCTATAATATCAAGGATAGATTTGAACATATTTTTTCACTCTGGAAATGCAATATGATGGTGTGCTGTGCATGAATATGGAGGGATGGCGGCGGTAGCATCTCCAAGTTAACTCAGTTACAGGATTTAAGGTCCTGAGCTTAATGGTAAAACCGCTTAGAAATCTTAATATTTGTTTTGCCATGTTTAGGATGGATCTGTATGAACAATTATATGAGATTAGTTTGAGATATTTACGTCCAAATTCCTTGATAAGGGCGTCCCTTAGCTCCTCCCAAGTAGCATTCTTTCAGTATGGCATCATGATCTCTCAGTCCTTACTATCAAGGCAGGTTTGCATGTATTGGCACTTCTGGCGATCTGTAGCATTTTCTATTACACTCTCATAATGTAGAGATAGGACTGGATGAGTTTGGTCCCAGTAACGTATTTTCTTTAAAGGTTGTCTTAAATTATTTAACAGGTTAAGAACATGGATAGCTGGATGAGGAGACCAGGAAGGCTTAGTTGACTCTTTAGTTCCTAGGTTGGTTTGGGGGATGGCCTTATTGACCTGACAGCAGAAGTCATCAATATCATACTGAAGGGTGGTGTAGTAAGTGTTAACATGGTCAAGTGAGGCTTTGGTGTCAAGAAGTCAGCGGAGTTTATAATATTGGCAGACTGACTCACCACTTTGGAAAGACAGATAAACAACTTGGCTTTATAAGGAGATCAGCGTTAGGTCTTTGTTGAGGAAATCCTTTTTCACACTCATCCATGCTCCTCAAGCCACTTTTAGCAGCTGTTGTTTAAGAACAAATTCAGGCTTTGAGGTTTCCCTCAAAGGATGGTTCACTAGGCAAGCGCATATGCTCCTCCATCAAGGTAGGTCTGCAGTTGTTGGACTTGTTTACGTGAAGGCATGTCTTCACTAGGTAGCCAGAAGGGATCTGGCAGGGAGCACCAGTGTTGAGTTATACTTGAATTCAAAGGCTGGTTTCTTCAAAGGCTATGGAAAAACTATTTGCTATAGCTCCAGTGGAATCTCCTATTAGACTTTTGTGTTGCTAGGGCAATCTCTTGGAGGAAGATTCATTAACAAGTCAAATCTTTGTTATTTTAGACAGGCAGAATTTCTAGTGAAAACTAGGCAAAAATTTTAGCAGAAACGAGAATATCTTTAATTTAATATTAGGGACATTTATAGATTTTAATGAGATTTAAGATTGCATATGGTACAGTGATTTCCAGGATGATACAGCAGAATGCAGAGGATTACAGCATGCACGATCTTAATTGATTTGGCAGATTCAGATGAACCCCTTACTGGCAAGATCTTTAGCAAATAAATAAGCAGTTTCAGGAGGATTTGACCTTCAGCAGCTCGTCTTGGAGTTTATTTCTCATTGAAATTCCAGCAGCTTCCATGTCAATGGAATTTCCTCAAGTGTATCCAAAATCATCTGCCATTTTTACTTCATTAAGGCTAGCAATAGTCCTATAATCCCTGACAACCACCTTGATTGCAAAGTTTGAGGCTTCAGTTTTCACTGTGTTTGGCTTTTTTATGTCCAGGTGTGTCAGGACAGGGGCAGTGGGAGGTGCCTCTTGATGTCCTGGAACAAACGCTCCTCTTCCTCCATTTATTGGGACAGAACATGACTTGCCAGTCTGGTTAGTGGTGCAGCCATTTTAGAGAGGTCCTTGAAAATTGGCGTAAGAAGCTCGCCATGCCTAGTAGACTTCTGAAACCTTTCTATGTTTAGTCGTGGACTATTTCTCCACCGCTTTCAGCTTATCTGGGCAAACGTCAGTGCCATACTAAGTATGGCATTAGCCGGAAACAATACTGAATCCTTATAGAAATTTGAATTTTAACAGCTAAAATGGAGGTTAGCCCAGTTGATTTCCTCAAGCACCTTTAGGGTGTCCACCTGATGCTCCCCTTCAGACTTGGGAAACATGAGTATGTTACCAATATATAAAAAACAGTACTTCCCAATGAGTCAATCTTGACACATGGCCATTTGTGCGCTGAAAAAACTGCTAAATAATTACTTACCCTGAAAGGCATGACTTAGTATACAAAATTTCCTAAATGGCAATTTTACGTCGTGTATTACTGGTTTTTATGCTGCTGGAACCTAGTTAAAGGCGCCAATGAGTTATAGCTTTGAGAAAACTTAGTTTTGGGAGATTATTTGTAATATTGTTTCATCAGCAGAATGGAATACAGGCCAGGTTTGGTTATCACGCTCAACTTCCAGAAATCATTGCATGGTCTGAGTTCACCACTTATTTTATGCACTAAAATAGTATGAGAAACCACTCGTGACTTTGAACGCACAATATTATCCCTTTTCATCAAATTTCTACATATATGTTAAGCGCTTCCTTGTAACAAGGGTTCAGAAGGCAAACAGGACACCTCAAGGAAATTTGACATTGGGCTTTAGTACAAAAGAGAAAGCATATGGCCCTTATAAGAGTTGAAAGAAGAGTGATTCTGCTAGAATACGTTTTTGAAAGTTCTAAACTCCTCTGGAATATCTACTACTGTAGTCACAGGTTGGAGGGTGTTTGTGTCAGATCTGCCTTTTCCAGTAGAGATGAGATCCAAGATGATTGCACGCTCACTCTTGGGATGTGGTATGACATGATGATCCTCAATCTTGAATTGTGGAGAATACTGGTGCCACCACCGCATTTCCAGGATGGTGTGGTAAGGTAGACTCCTTATCATGATAAACAATCCCCTGAATTGGTGGGGACCTTGACAGAGCAGGACCTGGGGTTAGAACTTCTAACATTTCAATGACTTAGTGGTAACAAGGGTGATGATTTCCTTATGGTACATTTCTAATTTCAGATTGGTTGCTAACCCTACGTCTAAGTAGTTTTCCTTTGCTTCTCAAATCTATCAGGGCCCATAGCTTCTCTTTGGCACCTTTCATCCCATTAACATGGCTATCAACGTTAAGGCACAAACAAGTAAGGTAAAACAATTTGTTTATGCCATTAATGTAGGCAAGTGTATAAGGAAGTTTGTAAACGTGGGTCTTTGCTCCCTGGAGAGGATGAGTGAGGCCTCAAGTGCAGTGGTTGCTGGAGCATGATCAGAATGGGTGGGCATCACTGCAGCAATTATGAATATATGGGTGAATAGAGGCGTGTTCTAATCTGGTGCAGCAGCCACAATGACTTACATGCAAAGCAGGTGCGTACATCTTCATCTGGGTCAGATCCAGTTGACCTTTCACTTGCGTGGATACCACAAATCACTCCTTCAAGGTTGATTAAGTGGATAGCTGCCATTATGGATAGGATATTGGGGCACGGGTTCTGGAGGAACATCCTGGTGAGTTAAATAGTGGTGACCTTGACAGCTTCGGCAAGAGGATGGAAGATGTGGGTGTATTTTGATAGACATGTGACCTTGAGAGTAGCAAAAGGAGTGCAAACCAGGCGGTGTCATTTGGAGTCATTGGTCATACCTGTTTGTTCCACAATTTGGAGGCATTTATCAAGAGAAACTTAGAGAGATAACTAACTTTCCAGTAATCCATGAACCAGATGGAGAGATTTATAGGCAAAGTGGCCATCATCTGAGCTATCTGAAGTGATTCTGTGGTAGTGCCTCATAATGTGAAGTCAGCCATGCTTTTAGTCTCATGCAATTAAAGATTTTATGTAGTATGCTCAATTCCTTGCAGAGTGGGTCTGGAGGTAATTGGATATAGAGATTATGGTGGATGTGCATACTGTCATATGTTTGTGGGATGTGAGAAGCCTTGTGGCTTCTCTTAGCAGAAACATGATCAAGAAGATAACCATAAGGAGGGTGGTGTTATGTTTATACCAATCAGGTAAAGCTTTTCCACGTTGTTCCTCCTTCATGTCCAGGGCCAAGGAAAGTAAGTTGTATGACTTCATCTAATAAGACAGATGAGTTCTCTCCCCATTGCTAAAAAACAGTTGGGAAATAGTGACAATGTAATAGTCTAGAGAATTGAAAATGCTCTGGACTAGAGATCACTATTCCATTGGCTGCTGTTATATCTGGTGAGTAGACCCTGGAGCCTGGTGATAGTGATACTGATAATACTTAAAAGAGTTTTTCCACTAATGAGTTAAAACAAGGCCGCAATGGTTTTTTCAGATTTAAGGTGTAATCTATTCTGTCTGGCTGTAATATAATGAAACTTTCCTATATACCAAAAATAAATGCTTGGAATTTTATATGGTTTGATTAAGTTTTAAAGATTTTTAGATGAAGTTAAATAAATCTAAAGTTCACTAAGAATATTTATAGGGTCAATAGGTTGGACGCCTCTGTGAACTTTTCAGGGTCCATGGGTCTGTACATCAGGTTCCAAGGCTTCTAAAATACATCCAGCCTCTTTTGGAACCATTATTAAATGCATAGTGAGATCTTAAAGCGTCAGAAAAACTTTTGTATTTGGATTTATTATTATTGCTCATTTTTATCTCAATAAAATATTGATGGTTCTCTATTTTTCATCTTCCATAACTTTTTTAATTGCCAGTTAAATGCATAAAATCCTCTGGTTTCCAAACGCCTAATCACTCAGGCATCTTTGGATAAGTAAATATCCCTACTGGGTCATATTAAGGCTATGTGGCGGTCTGGCAGTGCTTTTTTTAGTACTAGTGGTGCCCAACCCAAAAGGGGGAGCCGCCATGCATCGGTCTGGCAGTGCTTTTTTTAGTACTAGATGGTCCCAAGGTCTGGCAGTGCTTTGACCATCACAAAAATCATATAAAAACCCTAAATTATATAGAATATTACAAATAGTTAATACATAAGTTTTTCTTTTTATCATTAGGTGGCTAATACATACTTTTATAAATATCAGTAGTTTAAACTTTAATGTTAAATCAGTTTTAAAAATTTTAGAATATCCCCTAAATATAATATCACATTCAAGTATATTAACCTAATATACATTTATACCATTAGATCCTTAATAAAATACTATCTTTGTTCCGCTTAAACATTGTAAATAAAGATATATATGCTTCTGCTATACAAGAATATTACACACACTTTTTAATGAGAAAAGTATGCAGCTCTCAAGCATACATTTTTTTATAAAAAATTTGATCTTAAAATTATTGATAGTCAATACAAATTATAAATTAACTGGAGACTTAAATCTCTAAATAAAATAATAAGTTAGATGGTATAGTCAAAATTAAGTGAAAATATTGTCCCATTTGCTGAGGCCAGTTATAATGGTCAAATTTGAAGATATATTTTTAGAAATCTAAATTTTGATTTTCTTTAATTTAACTGTAATAGCTTTAAGCTTCTTATGAGTATAATTTAAACACCTAGTGCTAAAACAATAGTTAAGATAATATCCTGACAAAGTTATGATATCCAAAACTAAGTTATATATACTGCATCATATACATCAAAATAGATGTGACAGAGAGATACTTTATCTTTTAAGAAACAAATTAAAATCCAGCTATTATTTGAATTTACTTGTTAGTTTTAATGCTAGTATCACATTATCAAACTATCATATAGTATTGTACAAAATAATACTATTAATATGCTTATATACCTGTCATGGTTTCATAACTTGATAATAGGCCAACCCCAAGGATAAGGCTGGGCGGCAGGAGGTCCAGAAAGTCAAACTTTAGGCCCTTCCTGACCACAAGCACACCTTGGACCAATGCTGGGTACAATCCAAATATGCTCAGGTCGGTATAAGTGAGGTGCAAAACTCCCAGCCCATTGTATCAGCTCAGGTGTTAAAATGGATGAGCTATCAAATTAACAATGATGGCACTATTCAGTTGATTGGGGAATGGGGGTTTGAAACTCATTCCATTTATTTATTCACGTGCTCATGTTGGATACAACTTAAAATGATCACTCAAGTGAGGTTGGCTTTAAAGTTTGCTATCTTTTCAGATGGAAGCATGCACCTATTGGTGCATTAAGGCTTGTGACCACTTCCGCAGACCCAGAATTACCCCCAATGATGTTTAAATATGTTCACTTGTGACCAACTTTTCTTGTTGGTTAACTTTTTACAATAAATCTCAGGTTATCTGACGTTTTATTTTAGGTTCCTAGGGCGAACCTGTGTGCAGACCTCTTCAAAACAGTCTCCAACAACGTTGGCCATTACATTTTATCACAATTAAACATGGTTTCTGGTGCACCATTGGGCCACCTCAGTCCCCTCCAGATTAAGGCACCAAAGCCACCTGACACCAATCTACACTTGGTTATGGACTCCCCTTTGGGGTCCACCCAAGTTTTGTTATTTCTTGGCTATCTTATACTGTATTCCACGTTGTACACCCTTGCCTTGGGTCCCTTCTGCTCTGGAACACAATGCGGTGCCCTGTTTCCCATTTTATTAATGGCTAGTTCCCTTGCATTGTGGGGTTTCATCCTGCACCTCCTCTCAGGGAATGAGAGAGTTACAGATACTCTCTTAACATTAGTCGACTAACCCTTTTATTTTATGTGCATCAGGATTATTTGTGTGGGACTTTCTTGTGTGTAAACTGGGTGCGCTGGCCGTTTGTCACTGCCACAATGGTGCTCACCACAGTTTTCATTTTGGTTTTGTATTGGTGCGTCTCAGCGTTATTCTTGCAACTAACAACTAGAAGTGCCCACCCTTCCTACTCATACCTGGTAGTCTCAGACTTTTTGTGATCCTGTTGTCACAATTCCCTGCCTTTCTCCCAAGATTTACTCAGAAATTCAAAAGGCCTTGGCTTCCCTCATGCCAAAAGCTTCTTTGGATAATAAAAATTTTTCTGTTTCTCATCCGCTTTTGTGGGGGATGGATTTGCTATATTGGCCGTCTCCAGATGCAGCTGACTGGGTTTTTGCAGTGTTTCATGCACATCCACTTTTGTGGGGATCAGTTAAGGGTTTAGAGCATAGCTTGGAGCAATGTTGTCCTGACGTAGCATCCATCCATCCTTCTACAAGTTCTTTTCTCTGCGTCAAGCTGGTCGTCCAGTGAAAGTATATTTTAATAAATTTTTGTGAGAAAGCCCAGGCCCTACCATTACTTGACATTGTTAAAATGTCATTTATCTGATCTACCTTGGACCTCTCCATGAGAAACTCCCTGATTTGGCGGACACCCCCTTCCAACTTCAATGATCTAATTGAAGCTCTTTGGGGTGGTTTCCCCACCCCAATCTGGAAGGGGCCAGGTAATTTGGCTGTCATGGTTTCAACCAGGTTGGATTCTATAAATAAAAGTCTAAAAAGTTGCGTTTGTCCCTTAAAATGAAGGAATTTTATCCTTCTAAACCTTCAAGTTCCACCAAATTTGAAGCCAAACAGGGGTCTAGCCCCAATTCTAAATTATATGTTTCAGACAATTCCACCACAATGATGTCACTTACGGTTGCCCCTATAAAAGCCGCATCCACAACTAGTGGTATTCTCTTGAATCAGACAGAGCTCCCCTGATTCCCTCCCCATTTCAGCAGAAGTTGAGGTCTGGGAGCATCTAGACCCAAAATTAACAAAAAAACGAATCAATAATAACAGTTTTCTTTGCACTGCATCTCCGCGGTGCAAGCCAAAGCATCTATTAAGGGCTTGGGGGTGATGACCCTGGATAACGAGGCACACCTGACCATTGGAGCAGGTATGGGGTCATTGGATCCTGAAAATGCGTTTTATAATGTGAATGTATATCACAAAATGAGCCGCTTATTAGCTCTTATGACTTGGACAAGGACCCTATTTCAGTATATAAAATTACCCCTGAGAACCCTCGTTTGACTCCTACCATGATCTGCAGCACTCAGGAGGTGGAAAATAACTACGTCTCAAATATGATAAGTTTTCTGCACCTGCAGAAGATATGATGGGATATGTGGCCTCAATAGTAAGAGTGGCCAACTATCCCTCTCCATTTTATGATTAAAAGACTTACCCTGAAGGCTTGTTTAGGGCAGAGGAAGAATTTTCTGGCGAGGTGTTGGAATTTTCTGCTTTGAATAAAGATTATTCTGGATACTTTATGTTGACCGCAATCCTTTTATCCCCTTACTTTATTGACCAAGACCTTGTCAACTACCTTGAGCTGCGTTACTTGCCAGGTGGTATGGTTAGGGGAGGGGCTTCTCAAAGTATATCCACGCTGAAAATAATGAATTCATTGGACTATCAA